>CAAKHC010005061.1:0-15301 GCA_901007825.1 Macroramphosus scolopax | reverse complement strand
CATGACACAAACAGTTCTATAAATTGTTTTATTAAGCTATTTATGACAAAACAGCTGTTTATGGAAAAATACTTCACACTAATATTTAACGTGTTTTGTTTTCTTTCATATGATAAAATGATGCTCGTTGGTGATCCAAAGGTTTTACTTTACTACAGAGAGTTAACAGGAACATTTACTCATGTATGAGCAGCCAGACATCTTATAATAAATCTATTCATGGAACGTCAGTGATGACAGAGACTCTTCATGTTACCTCAGCTGCTCTCAATAAATGAGGAATGAAGATGGAGGTGTTGTTTTACCTGCAGGCTGCTGATGGTGAGTCGCCGGGCGTCGTCGGACAGCGTGGCGATGGGGACCGTGAAGGGAGAGTCGGGGATGTGCTCATCGTTGAATTTAATGGAAACTTCATAATCACCTGGAGAAAATAAACAGAATCAACATCTGATGGTTTTAAGAAGCAGCTTCTTCCCAAAGAGAAGCTGCGATAAAAAGACAAAGTCAAGACAGTCAAAGGAGACAACATGATGTCAGAGTGGAGGTCACCTCATCTCAGAGACAGCCCCCCCTACTGGAGGAAACATACAGTAATGCCAACAAGAATAACTAAGTTAAATCATATTTCACGTCCATGATGTGACGATGTTGATAAAACTGTTCATACGTTCACAAAGGACAAATCAAAACATCTAAATGTCTTTGTTGCACTGATTTTCAAAAGCTTTGGTGTCCAGCAGCTAGTTTCTAAAACTGTATATCAGTCTCAGGGGTCCTGTCCTCAGGGGTCCTGTCCTCAGGGGTCCTGTCTTTAGGGGTCCTGTCCTCAGGGGTCCTGTCCTCAGGGGTCCTGTCCTCAGGGGTCCTGTCTTTAGGGGTCCTGTCTTCAGGGGTCCTGTCCTCAGGGGTCCTGTCCTCAGGGGCCCTGTCTTCAGGGGTCCTGTCCTCAGGGGCCCTGTCTTCAGGGGTCCTGTAGTCACAGGTCCTGTCCTCAGGGGTCCTGTCCTCAGGGTCCTGTCTTCAGGGGTCCTGTCTTCAGGGGTCCTGTCCTCAGGGGTCCTGTCTTCAGGGGTCCTGTCTTCAGGGGTCCTGTCCTCAGGGGTCCTGTCCTCAGGGGTCCTGTCTTCAGGGGTCCTGTCCTCAGGGGTCCTGTCCTCAGGGGTCCTGTCCTCAGGGGTCCTGTCCTCAGGGGCCCTGTCCTCAGGGGTCCTGTCTTCCTCAGGGGTCCTGTCCTCAGGGGTCCTGTCCTCAGGGGTCCTGTCCTCAGAGGTTGTACTTTAAAGCTCTTTCAAAGATTCAGTGATGTCAGATGTTGAACTCTCCATCAATCTTCTGCGATGAGGTTCATCATCACTGCGACGGACCGACCAGCTTCAACGATTGATTGGAAGCATCAGTCCCACTTCAGCCACTCAAAGGCTGTCGAATGTTTTTAGAGATTAACTAACGCCTTGTAATTGAATGGTTTGGTTTGGGACCGGAGCACCAGCCCTCCAGTTCACACCAGTAGATGTTTGAGATGGTCAACGTGTCCTCATTATAGGACTTTTTACATGAATCATGTCACTGGGACACAGACACGTCTGTACTTGTCTCACCAGGCTCCTGAACCACGAAGACGACTCCACAGGACCCGTCCTTCCTGTCTTCAAAGCTGATCTCGGCCTTGCTAGGTCCTTCTACAGCTATGGACAGACCTCCAGCTCCGGCCTCTCTGGTCCAGATGCTGAACTCGGCTGAAACACATTAAATACAACGTTGATCACAAACAGTCCACATGAAAAGATAGATATCACCCAAACAGTAAAAGAATAATAGAGGACTTCCCAGCCCACCTGGGATCCCTGCCACTCCTCGGTCCAGCCCGGTGCCTCCTGCTCGGACCTTGTGGGCCCCTCCTTCCCCCAGTGGCCCTACAGTGAACTGAAAGGGGCTCCCGGGGACGTGTTGGCCCCGGTATTTGACATTAACAATGTGAGGGCCCATCTCCTGGGGGACGAAGCGGACACTGTAGGTGCTGTCTTCTCCTGTGATGATCTCTGCGTCCTCTGACTTCCCACCGGGACTCGTCACCTGAGCTGTCATCTCCTGGTTACCAGCCTCACCTGATGGGACGGAGGGACCAAAGGGGGACAAGAAGATGGAGAGGACAGCAGATGGGTTTAGACCTTTTACTGACCCAAACACACTGTTAACCTGGATGGTAAATCATTCAAACGAAAGCGTTTAGGACTAGGTTAGGACTAGGTCAGGACTAGGTCAGGACTAGGTTAGGACTAGTTTAGGACTAGGTTAGGACTAGTTTAGGACTAGGTTAGGACTAGTTTAGGACTAGGTTAGGACTAGGTCAGGACTAGGTAAGGTCTAAATTAGGACTAGGTCAGGACTAGTTTAGGATTAGGTAAGGTACACGATGGAGGAATGATCTCTACGTTTGATAAACTACACAGAAACACTGTGCATGCTGGGATGTGATGGACGGTTCCTTTGATGAAGCTGAGTTTTATATCGTCATTGCCACATTTCATAAGAACTTATATATTTTTATATTTTATTTAAAAAAACTGAACTCTATGTTCTTATTTCCTTTTTAATCAATCATTTTCTACCTTCATCTATTTATATTTTATTTTCTCGCTCCGCCCCGGAAATATCCCACCAATGAGAGAGATCGTTGTGGTTCATTTCTGATCTACTGATTGGACACTACAACAACACTCGTCCACACACACACACACACACACACACACACACACACACACACACACACACACACCGTCCTGCAGCGGCGGTCGGAATCCGCTCAGACGTTCTCGTCCTATGAAGTCTCCAAACACGTCTCTGAACGGGTCTCCGACCTGCGTGCTCTCCTCTACTCGTACTTCCCTCTTGGTCTCCCCCGCCTGGGTTTTGCTGATCTCCGTCCGCTCGGTGCGAGTGTAGGTGTGGCTGCTGCGCGTGAACGTCCGAGTCAGACGCTCCTGCGCCGAAACCATCTGGAACCAGTTTCCTGCAGCGAGAGACAGAATCCACCGGATTACAGACGGGACAGAAGACGAGCGAACACCCGGAGCAGAGAGGTAATGATGTCACAGCTAACCTGGGATTTTGAGGTTGAGGTCACAGGTGCTGCCCACAGTAGCGATGGAGGGAGCCTGACGTTTCCTGGTGATGCTCTCCTTCATCCTGCCCTCACCAAACACCTTCACAGTGAACGGACTTCCTGTTGCCACCAAAATGCAGTGAAGAAGAAGAGTGTTCAACCGGTCGTAACATTATTACACATCGGCAAAAAACACACGCACACGCACACAACACGCTACCCGGGACGTGTTGGTCAGCGAACTTGATGTTGATGATGTAGTTTCCAGGTTCGGTGGGACAGTAGGTGACCTTACACGTCCCGTCCTCCACGTCCTCACAGTTAATGTCCACTTTACTGGGACCCTCAATGGACAGACCCAAACCTCCGTAACCTGAAAGGACACATATCATTTCTTATTTGACTTTCTGCCATCGCCCCCTATTTTGTTTCTTCGGACTTGCTCATTTCAGGAAATAAAGACTATTTATAAATAAAGACTAATTATAAATTTGATATTTTGTCAATTTGAACTTACCTGCGTTTCTGGTGTCAACGATGAACTCGGCCACCTCCAGGGTGTGTCCCTCAACCAGCCCCTGACCGTAAACCTTCACCTTACTGGCGTCTCCGATCTCTGAATGACCCACCATGATCTTAAACGGGCTGTTGGTCACATGTTTCCCATTCTTCTTCACACTCACCACATGTTCACCTACTTCCTTTGGCGTGAACGAGATCCCTGCAGCAGAACAAGTCATTTGTTTATTCCTGAAAATGATCTTGAATTCTAAGTGAAAGTTTGAGGAGTTCATTCTGACCTATATGTCTGTTGGGAAGTCTCTTCAGCAGGCACGGTTCCTCATGACCGGACGGCGCTCTAATGGTAGCAGTCAGGCTGCTCAGGTCCGTCTCCATGATCTTCAAGGACACGTCTGTTGCCGTGCCGACGTTAAGATGGGACAACCTCACAGAGTCGTCACCTAGAGACCAACCAGGACAAAGTAAGTAAGAAACCGTGAGACAGTATTTTGGGGCAGAAGTGTTACAAGAAAGTCTTCTACATATATCATCCAAATCCTGTATAATGAAATTATAAAATATTGCAATGACAGCTAAAATACCATCTAAAGGCCACTGCGTCCGACGGCAGGACGCTGCGTCCGGCGGCAGGACGCTGCGTCCGGCGGCAGGACGCTGCGTCCGGCGGCAGGACGCTGCGTCCGGCGGCAGGACGCTGCGTCCGGCGGCAGGACGCTGCGTCCGGCGGCAGGACGCTGCGTCCGGCGGCAGGACGCTGCGTCCGACGGCAGGACGCTGCGTTTACCAGTGAAAACATATTGACTTTCTAATAACTTCTTTCATCACAGGGTCAGAAACTCAAACTCAGTTTCAGTACCGGTTATTTTGGCATTAAAGGGGCTGCCAGGGATATGCTTGTCATCAAACTTGACAATGATGTTATAGTCTCCAGGTGCAGTGGGCAGGTAGGACACAGTGCAGGTCCCGTCTTTGTTGTCCTTACAGCTTATTTCTGCTTTCGATGGACCTTCGACAGCCAGAGACAAACCGCCTGCACAGACAGAGGAAACGTTCTGGAACTGTTTGTCATCAAGGCTCTTATAACCTGTATAATACAGAAGTATTCTCAGTTCTGTTTGTACATGACGTAAAAAGTCACAGAGAACGAGGTATTGATACCTTCTCCGGCATCTTTGGTAACAATAGTGAAGGTGGACAGTCTGTTCACGGTGCCGTGGCTCAGACCAGGACCGTACGCTGTCACATGACCACTGTTAATGGCATCAACGTAGAACTGGAGTGGACTTCCTGTTAGAGAGGAAATGCAGAAGACAATATCATGAGGACATTCCGATGGTAGCAGATTCATCTTGGCAGGTCCGGCTGTATGCTGATGATACTCTAGTTTCTGCTTTAAAAGACCTCCAGCGTAAATCAATCCATCAACGAAGATGTGTGACGAGTGTCAAATGTACGTTCCATAAGTAGTTTACCCGGGATGTGGCTGCCATCGTATTTGATGTCCATCTCGTGCAGGCCTCGTTCAGTCGGGGAGAACTTGACCGTGACGGTGCCGTCCTTGTTGTCGGTGATGTGAGGACAGGCAGTCCGACTGGACGGCATTCGCACCTCACCTGCAGGATAAAACCAATACGATCGTAAACATGCAGTCATGTTCCTTCCAGGTTTGGTAATCAGGATCACGTGGAACAATATATCCACGTACGTGTTCTTGTGTATATCATCCAATCTCTAGTCTTCAAGTATTTGTGTATTTCTTAGGTCAAATATAAACATTTTTCACTTGAAGATGGCCGACAATGTTTTGACAATGTCGCTGACAACAAGGACAGAAGAAGCTGAAGAACTCACACTTTCTTCATTTAAGGGAAATCGTTCTTCTGATGTTCCTTATAGAGCGTTCGTGTCTCAACAAGTCCTACAACGGTCAGAACAGGAATTCACCACCTCGCTCATCACTTAGAGTTCAAGAAGGATCGTGGTTGTATGTTTTTCATTTTCTCCTCTTTTTTCTCTTCAGACTACAAATGTTTGAATTAAAGAGTTGTAGGTAAGCTGACATCTCAACATGATGTTTGGGGTTAATCAAATCCAATTATACATTAACTGTGCGTTATTTCAGTTCTGAAATTAATAGACATCAATTTTGTATAAATCTTCATATTATATTATTATTCCTAATTTTTTCCGGAATGAATAAAGAAGTAAATAAGAGTTTTTAATTTACCACATTGGAACATGTTGTTGGATAATTAAAAGAACCTTCACACGTTCACACTCATCGTATAAAAGTTCATCATTAGTGTGGATGAAGTCTTCTGTGACTGAATGAGGGAACGTTTACCTGTTATTTCTCCTTTCTGCACAGTGAAGGGAATGACCAGACTGAAGGGGCGGAGCCCCGGCTCCATCCCGTCGGGGGGGCTGATCGGGTCGTCAGTGGCCTGAAGCAGAGCCAGAAGGGAGGATGGTTAATGGGACCAGACTGGGAGGAGATCAGCCAGTGATAGGGGGAGGAGTCACACCAACAGGCAGACTGCAGCGTGACAGAACCGATGTGCAATGAATTCTGGGCACTTTAAAACTTTGTTCAGAGTAAAAAGGGGCTGTCGCAGCAGCTGCCGTTTCTATGACGACGTCCTCACTGCTGCATATTTCCAACAGCTTCCTGCGTCTCTACAAACTCTTCCTCTCTCGTTGCACATCACGAACGAGCAGCCAGGTTTTACCCTGTTTGTCATTTGGTCTGCGCGGGACACTGATGTTACCATGGAAACGTGGCAGTCGGTTCCTACTTCGCCTGCTGTTCTGAGAGCAACATTCAAAATGTTGTATGCAAGAAAATGTTCAAAGACATCTGGGGATTACATAAATATCTTCTGAGATTAGCATGCTAACCAGTTTATGGAGCAAACAAACTGATCTTTAAAACTGATCTTTGGTGCAGCGAATGACACAAACACAAACCCAAATGACAAACACTTGAAACGATGCCTACAGCTGAGCTCGGTAGCCGTCGCCACAGGGACACACTGTAAAATAATATCACAAGCAGCTCTCAGCTTTGTGGATTCTTGTCCTGCTGTTGCTTTGGATCATCTGGACCCAGTGATGGACTGGACAGACGTTTTACTGACGTCTCACTTCATCTCACTTCTGTTCATATATCAACAGGTGTTCATTCATTTCTAATAGAGTCGATATTACAGGAGGAAGAGGAGAAGTTATTGTGTTAATTACTTGTGTTCAGATCAAAGAGATGTATTGTAGCAACTACTTCTTCTCCCATTAATTAATTAGAAGTGGTGCTATGAGGCTGGGCTTCGGCTGGAACTTTGACGCGTTTCAAACAAAACCAGTAAACTTATTGCAATTAAGGTGATTTATTAATACAAAATAATAATGTCCAAAAATGTTTGTTCTGACAATTAGATTAATGAACCTTAAACGTAAAACATGGAAAAATGCAAATACGCAAAAACGTTCAACAACGCAAACACGTATAAACGTATAAACGCTAAAACGTATAAACGCACACACATATAAACGGTCAAAAGGTGAAAACGGTCAAAAGGTGAAAACGGGAAAAACGGTCAAAAGAAAATATCGAGCCTAGCTCACCCCCATTCTCTCACAGAATGCCCCGACACACACACACACCTGAAATAAACTCAAGGTAATGAGCAGACACACAGCAGCAGCCAATCCGAGTTCAAGTCAGCTATTAGTTAATTAGTGTGGGAAGTGACACATCAAAACAAAGTGTGGGAAAACCAAACAAAAAATAAGATCAAACTAAATATACATTTTGGCTCCTACAAGATGTTTTAAAGATGGACACCAGGCTAGCTCACAAAGTGAAACCAGGTGAACGTGATCGCCCCCTGGTGGCTGGTTACAGTTAACATCATTCATCCTCCTGTTCGCTGATGGAACTTGAACCAAATTAACAATTGAATTTACAAGTTTCTGATAAGTTGGTTTGAATTAGTTATTTGATGCAATAAAAAGTGAGATAGTAAGAATAAGATAACAATAAGAAGTGACGTCATGATTGACAGCTGCTCTGAGTGAAGTTACGGTAGTTGCGGAGACGTTTACAGACTCCTGGTTGGGAAGTGAACAGAAGACAGCGGAGAGGAGATGGAACGCCGACTTTACAGAACCACGATTGTCTGTTTGAAACTGTAAACAATAGTTGTTCAGCAGGAAACCGATCGCTACATATTATTACAGTCTCACCTTCAGTTCTGACATCACATATTAAAACCGTCAACATGCAGATGATGAACTTCAACATCAGTCTGAAATCTGTTTGGTTTGGTTGTTCAAGGTCAGTTTTCATGGAAGCAGACGGGCCGATCATGCAGATGAAACAAGCTGTTAATGACTCTGCAGGAAAGACGAGGATGACGAGGCAGATGTTGGAGGAGCAGGAGTATTATCATGTGTACCCATGGAGGGGAGAATCCCACATGAGGACTGTACGGCTGCCGTGACTGAAGCTGGTCACATGGTTCCTCTATTAATGGGCCGGTACCACTGGCCTGACGGGGAAGAAGGTACAACTTTTAGGGAACACACACACACACACACACACACATGCACAAACAAAAGTACTTCATTATCATTGTCATGCATCTCGTCATGCCTACATCAGATGTTCTCCATCTCTACCTGCTGTCCCCTGAGATCAGCTTATTTCATTTGATTTGTCCTCAATATGGGTGAAAGTCAGCGTGTCCAACCATGAATCCAAAAAAGAACCTTTCATTGTGACTGAATTAGACAATCTTGACTCTCGTCTCTTACGTTAACGTTAGTAATTGAAAGTCCATAACAAGGTCAGTCTAAGACGTTGCTATTGGACGAGCTGGAGCTCGGTCAAGTGACGCAGAGGGATGACGACGTGTTCTTCAGATTAGCCATACCGATTTAATGGAGTCACCCCAATGAACCAGTGAACCGATAACATGTTTAGATGGACCAACAGGAGAAAATATTAGAGGACAGTCATCATGCGACCCCTCAGATCTGGAGGTCGAGACCCGTTTATACAGGGACTTCCTAACTTAACGGTCATCCAAATGCCTCATGCACTCATTAACACACTGATGTAGAAGGCATCAGGAGCTCCCTTAGAGGAGCCTGGGATGGAACCAGGAACCTCGTGATGACTCACCACCACGTGGAAGGGGCTGTTGGGGATGTGCTCCCCTCCAAACCGGATGGTGATGACGTACTTCCCCGGCTCTGGAGCCGAGTAGTAAATGTCAAATGTCCCGTCAGTGTTTTCAACCACGTCCACGTCCAGCTCCGCCCCGTCGGGGGTCGACACCTTGCAAGTGACTTTCCCTTTCCCAGCAGCCTTTGCGTCAACGGTGATGACCGTTTCTTCTCCGATCTGGAAAGTTGGGCCGATACCTGATCCTGCCAAGATGGACGCTGTGTCACTTCAAATAAACTTAGTGGCAATCCTAAATCCTCTTGGTTGTCATCAATAATCAGTATATTCGGCTAATAAATGGCTAATAACATGTGATTAGCAGACGGCTCGTTGTCCAGCGTGAAATAAAAGTCTTTTCCATGAGATTCTGTGCCTGCGTCAGGTCACATCATGTCCTCCGGTATCCGAGTGTATTGAAACATGGCGATTTACTTGTACAACGTCTCACTTAACTGCAGTATATTATACTTATACTCAGTACCATCTTAAGCATATATGACAGTGAATCACTCTCCATCAGATCATTACGATGACGACACACTCCAGACAAAATACTGACAAGTAACTGGAGAGAAATATTTCTCTTTCTACCCAACGTAGATCAGAAACATTTAGTTCCTGTTGACACTCGAACCGGCGACAGGAAGAGAACAAAACAGGAAACAAAGGACGACTGCATGAGGTGATGAATCAGAGGATGATGAGTGTTGCAGTAAACTCACCTGGTCCGTTTCCTCCAATCGACACTGAAATAAAACAACAAGAGAATTTAAGTTGATGTGACCGATTCAGGTGAAAGCGTCTGATTGGCTGACAGAGGAGCCGTGACGGGGGTCGGACCTGTGACCAGACACTTGCTGGCGTCTCCGCTGGGCAGGGCGTGGATGCAGTAAGGGGAGTAGGGGATCTCGTCTCCTCCGTACTTGATGGTGATGGTGTAGCGACCGGTCATGTCTGGGACGTAGGACACCGTGTACGTCCCGTCACGGTTGTCACGGATGTTCGCCTTCTTGGGTTTCCCCTCTGGGTCCTAAAGACACACAAGTGTGTAACTGGTGTGTTGTGTGAATGTGAGTGTACAGAAAGTAGAGTCAAGTACTGCCACCAGCGGTCTCCCCCCGCCTGTCAGCGGAACTCTGAGCGGTTCTGGACTTCTACATATCAAGCTGAAGAATGGAGTTGTTTTACTTTGCTCTGTGATTGAGACCGCAGGTTTGAGACCAGTGGTGTCGACAGCACTAGACCTCCTGATCATCAGTCTGTTACTCAATCACACAGGAGTTAACTATTCACTGCAGCAGGGAGGAGGGGGGGGGGAGGATGGATGGATGGATGGATGGATGGATGGATGGAGGGACGGACGGACGGACGGACGGACGGACGGACGGACGGACGGACGGACGGACGGACGGACGGACGGACGGATGGATGGACGGATGGATAGAAAACCTAAATCCTGTCCAAGTAGTCAGATTTCAGATTATATTCAGACTCTACCTCGACACTTCCACATTTGCAGGCATAGTAACAGTCTTCAAGGGGGCGGGGCTTAGTGAACCAACACCAGACTGGGTGGACAGCTGATGGACAGATCTTGGCATGTATCTGCACTAGAGTTCAGCTATTCCTGTCCAAACCGAAGAGCGTCTTCACTGAGCCCGGCCTGAACCTGACTGGGGCCCGACAGTTGGATGAAACATCCCCCGATTATATCTGGTGTTGGTCAGCGTGATGCGTTTGTTGTCATGTAAGTTAAATACAACCAACACACACACAACGTGTGAGAGAGACACAACAACAGCACTGAAAAGTGACGGTCAGGAGGAACACAACGGTCGACATGACCGGACCCCCACCCGAAGGGTCGGGTAGCCGATGATGTCACAGGAAGGACTTTAAATAGAATCTGAGAACTGCTTCTAAAGACACATAAAGAGAGTGGAAGCAGGACCAGAAGAATTAAATCCCAGGTTTAATGAACAAGACAGGGAGGAAGGCAACAAGAAGAGGAGACATGAGAGGAGGTGAAGGAGGGTGGGAGGACGGAGAAGAAAGTGCAGCTCTTACACGTCCTCTCTTAAGAATACGGAAGGGGATGGTTCCCTTTGCTATATAAGAGGCCCAAACCCTCCGGCCCCAGTCCTCCACAAACACTGAGGACTCGCGCCTGCAGCCGTCGGGACCCTGCAGCAACAACAAGCCCAACACCCCCACAGGATGGAACATGGAGAGGTTCAGGAACATCAAGTCTTCATAGAGGAGAGCAGCTGGAGGCTCTGGATCAACACTACAACATGCTCGTATGATTAGATCAACTATTTGAAAACACAACTTCATGGACGCTCACAGCAGATCTGGGATGGATCCACATGGCCAGCTGATCAAGCCAACATCGAATCATCAGTTATAACCTGACTGATGTCAACGGAATACAAGTGGAGCTAAATGAAGAACTACCGTAGGTTAAACCCAAACTCAAATGTTTTCTACACATGTGTATTTGTATTTATTCCAATAATTTGGGGTTCTGAGCAGCTTCGATAGTCAACAGAACCCCTTTCTACCTTTGACTCACCAGAATCTGAACAGTCAGCAGTCCTTCTCCGGCATCTCTGGCATCAATCGTGAACTCCACCGGCAGACTGGCCGGAACCCCGGTCGCATTCAGACCTGGACCGCTGGCACGGACCTTACTGGCATCGTGAGCCGGCAACGTCTTGATCTTGAAAGGACTGAAAGGTGTGAGAAGTTAAACCACCTCCGATCGGAAAATCACAGCCTCGTTGCATTTCTCTCTTCGTACCTCCGAGGGACCTCCTGGTCGGCGTACTTCACGCACACGGTGTACGGGCCGTCGCTGGCGGGGGTGTAGTGGACCGTATGAGTACCGTCACCGCTGTCTGTGATGCTGATGGGCTCAGCAACACCTGATGATCAATAGGAAAGAAAAGGCCACAGCTTGAGTTGGACCTGCTGACCGAAGGCCGAGTAGACGTCACAATCAAAAAAATAATAAGTAACAAGTAAACAAATGAATAAGTACTTATTCGTTTGTAGAATTGCAGGTTATTGTACATAAGTTATTGCAGCTCTCACCTGCAGGGCCA
Organism: Macroramphosus scolopax; assembly: GCA_901007825.1. Taxonomy (NCBI): domain Eukaryota; kingdom Metazoa; phylum Chordata; class Actinopteri; order Syngnathiformes; family Centriscidae; genus Macroramphosus; species Macroramphosus scolopax. The sequence goes on along the minus strand of CAAKHC010005061.1, from coordinate 3,342 downwards.
TAGAGCTGGACCTCAAGCGGGGCCAACCCAGCCTTGCTGCTATCTATAGTGAATGTCTGGGGGACCTGAGCGCGGACTCCACTTCCAAGACCAGGACCTGAACACTTCACTTTACTGGGATCCACCAGTTCTCGCACTGGGACCCGAAATGGACTCCCTGCAACAAATGCAGAGGTGGAACAAACGTCACTGCAGTGATAGTATCTGAAACAGAACCCATGAATTGTGAACCCGACCCAGGTCCTGGAGTCCCGGGGTGGAACTGGTCTGTCAGACGGTGTAGAACCAGCACCTGGGATCGGCAGGCCTCCAAAGCTGATGTTGACGTCATACTCTCCAGGAGTGAAGGGGATGTACTCTACACTGCAGCTGCCATCTTTGTTGTCCTTACATGACATCTTTGCCTCTGATGGACCCTCGATGGCGAGGCCGAGACCCCCGGTACCAGCACCCCTGATACAGTTGGGCAGACGGGAAATCAGGGCAGAATATTCATCAACATCCAATCATGTTATATGAAGAGATTATCCAGTGGAATCACCTGGTCTCCACGGTGAACCTGTTGGGTTTGTTGACTAATCCTTCCCCGAGGCCCGGACCGTAGGCACGGACCCGACTGGGATCACAACCCTCCGTCACAGAGACCCTGAAAGGAGCCTTCGGCACCGCGACCTCATCATACAGGACTTCAATAAGATGCAGACCTACAATGAGACATCACAGTGGCTCGTGTCAGCTCATGTTTGAGACAGCATAGCTCACAATGTTAGCATACGAACGTCAGTTCATCACATGACCCTCCAAGTTCTGTGAATGAAGTCCAAAACGTGGCTGCTCGTCTTCCTTTGATTACAATCTTATATCAACTGTATCATTATCTCATGTTCCATTCTTATCATCTGCAGCTCGCCAGCCTCTAAAAGTATCTTTAAGTATTTTCAATAAGTAGGAAATCAAATCTAATGTGGCCACACTGGCTGCATGTGGAATAACAGTTCATTCATTGTGTTCATATATTGATATTAGTTAGTTGTTAGTTTTAAGCTGCTCGGACTACCACTAATATTTAGCGGTAGCAGATACATGGATATGTACATGTACACACACGTTTGGGTATATGCAATCATTTGGTTTATAACAGAACAGAAACACATCAGGCGGTGGCGGTCTGCAGCCCACCGTCCTCGAAGGGCGTGTACTCCACGCGGTAGCTGCCATCATCCTTGTCAGTGATGTAGGTGTCTGTGGTGGCGCCGGACGGGTTGGAGACGCAGGCTGTGATGTGGTTGCCTCCATTCTTGTCCAGAACTCTAGCGTCCACTATGAAATGGGTGGTGACTTCTCTCAGAACTCCTGCAGAAAACAGGAAGAGACACAGGACATGTAGGTGAGTTGTCCACTGGTTCTCCAACTTGAAGATCCACAGCTGCTCAGAGGTCCATTAATACTGAAATAACATCAACTACTGATACGTGAGTCACATTCAGCATCGACTTCAATGTAACACGTTGTTCATATGGAGCACAGCTGTTTATATCATGTTGCTTTTCTATTTTTCTATTTGGAGATAGACCACGACTGTTTGATAGGGTTTATTCTATAATGATGGCTTTGTGAAGGTTAAAGTGTAAACTGATAAATTAATAAATGTAGTTAATGCTGCTTTCTGTTGATTGCAGTCAGGGAATCAGGACACCACTAAACTGATTGATCTGAGTCTGTTTCAGTCCTTCATAGCCAGGTAACTCATAATAATCGGAATTATGTAACAAAGTATATTGAAATAAACTATTTGGAAGTTTCAGAACCTAAAAATCTTCTTCTCCTTCTTTGCATTAGTGCAATAATCCCATATGATTATTCTTGGATCTTAATTATTTATGTTAAGGTACTGAATGAATCTTTGAAGCTAGTATTTACCCTTTTATTAAACAAGTATAAAACAACTAATCCACGTGACATAAAGTTGTTTTTAAGGTACAAATGAAGGTGAATCTGTAAACACTACAAATATCTTCACCTCTGGGCTCCACTCCCGGTCCGTAGACGTTGACCCCGCTGGTGTCCACGGTTGGCTCCACCTGGAGGCGGGTGGGGAACTTTGGCACCGCCTGCCCTCCATATTTGATGGTGATGGTGTACATCCCGTGGAACTGTGGGATGTAGGTGATGGAGTAGGTCCCGTCACTGTTGTTCTCCACGTGAACTTCCGCCTTGGATCCGGAGTCGGAGATGATCTCGATGGTGAGCTCCGCCTCTCCGGCTTTCGTGCAGTCCACTGTGAAGGACGCAGCCTCATTGGCTTTGCCTCGCTCCAGGCCGGGGCCGCTGGCCGTCACCTTGCTGGGGTCGAACACAGGCTGGACCGCGGCCTTAAAGGGGGACCCGGGGATGTGCTGGTCTGCAAACAGGATGTTAATGGCGTACTCGCCGGGCTCAGTGGGCAGGTAGGACACAGAGCAGGACCCGTCACCGTTGTCCTGGCATTCAATTTTAGCCTCACAGGGCCCCTCCACAGTCAGACCCAACCCACCGGTCCCGGCTCCTTTTGTGTCGATGGCAAAGGGGGCGGGTTTACCCACAACGCCACCTTGAAGACCTGGACCGTAGGCTCGCACCTGGCAGGTGAAGAGAACAGATACATGGACACATTAGCGGAGGGTTTGTACATTGGAACCACCAGATGAGGTTTAAGGGTTTGAAGCTCAGTCAGACTCTTACAGGATGATTGATGATGTATAACCAGAGGGGCCCGGGGGGCCCGAGGGAACCGTAATGAGAACCTGTTTATCAAATGACTTCCTACCTAAACAATTGTTAAAATTGTAAAAATTCAACAGATTGCTCTGCCACAACTCCAACATGTCGTTCCCCAGAGCCGAGTGCTTCGAGGAGATCTGCTAGTCTAACAAGTCCTCGGCCTGCAGCTTGTTCAACCAGTCATCAGAGAAACATTCACCGGGGAAAGAAGGCTAGTTAGCTAACTGGCACATTAAACAGCATGTAAACGGAACTTTAAATGCTGCTGTCAACGCACTTCAACTCCCTGCTAACAACATACTGTCGACCAGGACATGTGGAGACACCTGCCAGCTGCTGTCAGTCAAACACAGACACGCCCCCTCCAGCTGCTGTCAGTCAAACACAGACACGCCCCTCCAGCTGCTGTCAGTCAAACACAGACACGCCCCCTCCAGCTGCTGTCAGTCAAACACAGACACGCCCCCTCCAGCTGCTGTCAGTCAAACACAGACACGCCCCCTCCAGCTGCTGTCAGTCAAACACAGACACGCCCCCTCCAGCTGCTGTCAGCTTGCTAAACATATCTATATTTGTGACGAC
>CAAKHC010005059.1:3482-13857 GCA_901007825.1 Macroramphosus scolopax | reverse complement strand
CCCATGACATCCCCGACCGAACGTGTGGTGTGTGCGTGTGTGTGTGTGTGTGTGTGTGTGTGTGCATGTCCACTACCTACGGTTGAGGCAAATACATGGAAAATAATTTCCCTTGTGGGATCAATAAAGAATTTTCAAATTCAAGCAACATATATTCAAATAGATGAAATTAAAGCGTGAGTGCAGACCTCCCCCGAGGCCGATATCACACTCTTTTATTATATGCAAATCGGCTACTAAAACCTTCATAATTGTCCGGATGTATTTCCAGACTATTAGAAATATGTTGAATAAACATGCCTGAATTTTCCACGTTCTCTTTCCTCAGAAATTAATGACGAATTCAAAAAGGCTGCATCATAATGTTAAATATTCGATAAAGACAATAAAAGCAGGTAGATCACAGAGTTGAGTCCTTCTCAACACTGACATCTTGTTTCAGATAACACAGTTTCTGACATGCGATGCATTTTGTGAACAACCTGCAGCCTCTCACGTCCTTATGCTGTTTCTGGAAAATCCGGCTGTTCACACAACGTGTGCTTGTGTGTGTGTACATACACTCCACTAACCCCGATGTATTTAAATGGTCCCCGTCCTCTGTGTCCTCATAGGAAGTCTAACTGGATCGCAGACAGGATGAAGAAACTAATCAAACCCCGAGGAGGAGGAAAAGACGGACGGGCCCTCTTCACCGCCGCGGGCAGCGTTGAAAACCTGGCCGACAGCGCTGAATTTACATCAGACACACCTGGTGAGACCACACACACCCTGCACATCAGCTCTCTTTCACACGCACAAACGCCGGCCGCCTGGCTTTCACAAAGATATTCTCACATGCTCACCCCATCAAACGAGGCTACAGGCATGCATACAAATTATCTCATGACTACCAAGTGTGGTCGGCATTGATACCACTCTCTTCTCTTCAGATCTTTCCCTGTAAAGTATTGAGACCCACTGATACGAGCTTTCTCTGCAAAGAAAGGAAAAGATTCACGGGTGTCATTCTCTTTTTTATACTCCTCGACTGCGGAAGGCGTCGCTGACTCGGAGATAGAAAAGCCGAGATTTATGCCTGCATTAATGATTATTTCTTCTCTTGTCATTTTTATTGTCGTATTTCATTCAATTTTCACCTGGTTTACTAAACTGGACGTCCTGAACAAGTGGACTGGTTGGTTTCATGAGCCTCATCCTGACTGTAATCCTTAGAGGCGAGTGGGTGATTTTAGACAATTGATTATTGTGAAGCCTTGTAAATCCCTAAAAAGAACAAGTACATGCTGGAAGGAGACTTTACCTTCAACAGAAATAACAGGTCATCACACAAGCCGCAGGTACTTCTACTCAAGTCTTTCAAAACAATTTCCACAACCAGCAAAAGGAGCAGCAGAGTCTGAATATTTCGGTCATTTTTATTATATCTTCGGTTGTGGGTCAGCTTAGAAAAAAACACCTGGTCTGATCATTACTGCTAATATATCCCTATATTCAGGAGATCCTGGTCGGTTATAACAAGAAGCATCCAAAGGATCCTTGCCTGAACTGCATGAACAGTGTGTCCCCAAGCTCTGTTAAAACGACCGGAGCAACAAGTTGCCTCCGTCTTCGACAGGCTAAATAATTCAGTCTTTGTAAAAAGCCTCTGCAGCGATCGGTTTTTATATTCAGAGCTACACGAATCGTGATGGAGTTTCTTGAAATGTTTGTTTACTTGTAGGTCCATAAGCAATTGAAACGAAATTGGCCTTTGCCTCATTATGTTTTACTCTTCGAGCCTCGACCTCACATCATCCATAATAAGGTTGTCCGCTATGATTTTAGGCTCTCTGGAGAGGCAGCGCGCTGCGTTTCCCTTTGAAGTGCACTAATAACACACTCAATCATCTGACAAGACACCAAAGTTGTTTAGAAAAAATGGAAATAAATGAAAGAAGTTGAGGGGCGTGGCTTAGAGAAGGGTAATTCATCTCTTTTGACCTCCCATCAGGGCAGGTGATACAAATATATAATTCATCCTAAATATGATTTATGGTGAATATTATGAGGGAGTATTGTTTGTCGGGAGGGTTTTGAATGCACAATAAGTCAGCAACACTGTTGTGTCTGTTGTGAGGAAGAGATATGTGACCTGTGTAAAGATTCATGACGCCTGTCCAACACGGTGAAAACTTTTTATAAGTTTTTAACTCTGGTCCCCTAAAACAGCGACCGGTGGATCGCAGAAGTTACTGTCACTTACAAATGATCCCTTGAATATCAGCATTCTACCTACATTACGGTGGTTTACAAAGCATGTGCAGATGTTTTATATACACTGCTTATAAAAGCTGTTGTTTCCCTTCCTGGTTTGCTCCCGTTTGCGTGGCAGCACAGCAGCAGAGGAGATACAAGGACGACTCTGTCTCAGAATCTATCAGCCTTGACACATTTAAACGTCCAGCCATCTGCCTTTGCATAAACATGAGATTAAAGAAGTAATTATCATTCCTAATCCTGTAATTATTCCTCACTGTTTCCAGATCCTCGCAGTGCTCCAGTTTCCCCGTATTCCCTGAGAAAATCTCTCTCCCAGACAGAGCCAGACATTTCGTCCCCCACGACTCCGACCTCGCGCTCCGGCTCTGGGGCCCGTCGGAGACTCGGAACCCGTCGCGGCTTGGGGTTGGGTTTTGGCTCTGGAGTTTCTCAATCCTTTAGTCCAGGCGACCAAAAGACCCAACCCCGCCTGCGAATGCACTCCAGCCTGAACATGTCCACAGTCCTGTGGGAGGGAGAGAGGAGCAAAGATAAAGGCCCGGAAGCAGCAGACGCACCGTCGACCGGTCAGGAGAGTCGTGAGGACGATAAAACCAAAGGTGAGGAGAACAAAGTGGAATGAGGACGATGTGTATTAATGCTGTGCCCTTCTGAAATGTCAGCCCTCACAAGTCATTAAGTTGGATTTTTATTAAAAAAAAAGCTGGTAGCTTGTTATGCAAGAAATAAGGGACTAATAAATCAAATGTTTGTGAGTGTGTTATGTGCAGAGCTTCGTCAAAGGTCTGCGGACCAGCTGACGTTAAAGCTGAATACAAATTAGACTGTGAAGGAAAACTGTTCCCAGATGTGCTCAGAAACATCTGGAATCACTCATAATACTCAAAATATTGCTTTTAATGAAACATGCTTGTAAGAGTGTGATCTTCTCTGCTTTCCAGATAATCTCCCAGATAATCCCAATCCCCCCTCCAGCGACGACGCCCAGTTAGCCCCAACTGACTCCAGAACAAACCACCAGAGTCTCGATTGACACAGATGTTTTATACATGTTCTCATGTTCAAAGCAGCCTTTTGTATACCTCTTAAATATGAGACCCTCCTCGTATTTTTATTTATCGTAAATGAATAAATGAATGCTTCACTTGGTGATTTCAATGTAAAGGAATCAAACACTTTTTCATTTTTGGACCTGAACTGAATAAACATGATGTAGATTTTTCAAAAAAGTCATGAACTGAACATAATTACATATTGTTAGAAAATGATTGAAAAAATTAAAGTTATGATGCTTTTAAAACTTATTTTGCTTCGCTCCTCTGTTTATATTTCACTGCTTCATTTAAATTTTGCAGCTCCTTCATTTGACTTTTCTTCGCCTCTCTTTGGTGTTCATCTCTCCAACAAGAGGGACCAGACTCAGGACCTCTGTTGAAAGTTAACGCTAACAGAGGTAATCACATGATCCAAGTGGAGCAGAGAAGTGTCAGTTTCACTTAAACATTCAAGTTCTTTGTTACAAGTGAATCGTCTCACATTCCAGAAATGATCTGAAACGTTCGGCCTCCCTGCTCGTTAGACTGCCTCTTCATCAAGCTGGCTCACTGAATCAAAAAGCATCACTTCAAAGAACTGATCATATATTTTGAGAAACTTTAAGACAGAAATGAGAGTCTGTTAGATCCCAGAAAATTAGCTCTGGAACAAGGTGAACCAAAGATCCACGACATTAACAGGAAGGTAAAGCAGGGATTCTTCATTTCCTTCCAGACGTCACTGAGGGCCGGATTTACGCAAGAAGCAAACAATCTGATAAAACACATGGAGAACCTGCCATCTGGCTCACATATGGTTGAAGATCCCATTTCATTTTAGGGTTCCTGTGTAATCCCACTCACTGATCTAATGGCAAACGCTTTACAATCCCATTCAACTCGTTTGTCTGCTGCGGCACCAAACGGTGTCAGTGTGGAGCTGGCGAGGCAGCGAACAGACGGACAGTCGGATGAGGAGGGAGAATTAGCATCATTCAGCATTTCAAATGAACAGACCTGAGAGTTCACCTTCAGAGGAGCTTCTACATCCCAGATTAGGATGAAGACACGTCAGGACTGCGGGTTTGGGCGTAGCGTGCATGTGTGTGTGTGTGTGTATGTGAACAGCAGGGATAATAGCAGGCTGTTGGTCTTTATCTCCAGCCAGCTCTTCCCAAACACACATCCTGAATTACGATTTGCAAATGACGGATGGATTGCTAATACTATTCATGAATTATGTAGTTGTCATGGTGACATTAATCAAAAAGCAGACACCTTCTCTCAGCTCTGAACACTGTGTTAGTGGAATTGAGATACATGACTGGGGTTGCACATGGAGCTGCCTAAATGAGCGCAGGGCAAAGCGATAGCAAGATACGGCTTCTGCAAGTCACTCAGAGGCTTATTGTGAGTGCGGCGCGACAATCAGACACCCACGGACGGACGGAGAGGGAAGGGAAGGGCTTTACATTCTCAATGAAGATGCCTTTAGTGCAGTATTTAGACACTCTCAAAGACGGAGTCTGGAACACAAGATTGAACATAAACTTGATGCAGTTTGAAGCAGGTTCATTCAGCTGCGTTCCTGTCTGATACTGAGCAGCCTTTTTGGAAGGTAGAAAGAAAGCAGAGAAAGAAGCAACTACAAAAATAATCCTTGGAGAAAGAAAAGAGTGAGAGAAAAATGATGAAGTGCCTCCTTACCTCTGATTCCTAAAGCGAGGAATGATAGATGGCTGCCTCGGTTGACATCACAGTTGGATCTCAACTCTCTGCTCAGCCTCTTAATTATTGAGAACCTGAGGGGCTCAACACAATCATCCAACAACACTTTGCAGCGCTTTGGCCTTCCTCGTCCTGTAAACACTTTCTCCTCTCTCGTACTCACAAATTTTACCTCTAAATGAAGGTCTCTCTGTTTTGCTGTTATTCTCTCCGACACTGCGGCCCAAGAGCATCGTTCCCCTTTGCCCGTTTACCTCCAGTCTTTGCCTGAGCAGGCACATTTTAGTGACTGTGTCTTACAGAAGACTCCAGCGACCAAAGACCTCACTGACATCAGCGGGATCGGCATCATCAATACAAAGGTTACACCTCAATCCAAACCCAGTGCCGACAGCTGAGTTTGACTGTTGCTGCGGTCCGGCAGGTTCAGAATCTTCATTCTCCAGTAAGAACATCACTATTGTTTACCAAAAAGCTGTAAGTCTTGTATGACTGTCTGGTACGTTCTCCTCCACCGGGGTGATCTTTGAGATGTGCTGGTGTAATTCAATTAATTATATTCTGCTCCAGGCAACAGAAATAGTCTGGGGGATTATTGAGAGGGAACAGCATACAACTAGGTGGAAAAATAACAAGTGGAGTGTGCTCACACACACACACCAGGTGACCCCGCAACCTCGCCTCCTCACAAAACTGTCAAAATCTCAGTGCTTTCACTGGGCTTTTACTCAATGAGGTGAGTCCAAAGGTGAGTCTGTTCATCTATAACTCCCCGAGCTCTGCCTCCATCCATCTCTCCATCCTTTTCTCTACCCCCCTCTCGTCTATTTCATCATTCTCCTCTCTCACAGGTCCAATCCTCCTCTCCTACAGTTGGTCCCTCTCTCCCTCCCTCGTTTTTTGCACTCCTCTCTCTCCTCTAGTGTATTAAGGAGCTTTGACGCTCTCAGTAAAAGCTGATTTATTCTCTCGGTGGTATCGATCGTTTTCTGCATTAAAGATTATAATTCATTACCCTGTCCCCTTTTAATACATTAAACACTCAAAATAAAAACACCACACACACACAAACACACACACACATACACACACACGCACACTAACACTATTTTCAAGACATCGTGGACACCCGAGCTTAACCTGTGAATCACAGACGCAGACGGAGACACTCACAGAGTTTACGATGGACGGACATGGACGGACAGAGCGTCAGACTGATGCACAGCAGAAGGAGCCACCTTCATCTGCCCCCGCTGATGCCTCGGCCACCATCAGAATATAGATTCCCTGCAGACAGGTCAAGTTAAGGATTTGTACTCTGCCTACGTACACTCCGCTGTTTGTCAATACAGCTGGCCTCAGTGGGATAGTAAGGATTTAAGAAGAGCCATGTGTCCCCTATTGATTTTACCCCAAATGGCTGCACCAATTCCCTGTACAAAACAAGATTGCCCTTCCCCATCGCCTTGACAGATTGATTTTATTTCTCGGCCGAGAGGACCAATCCCTCTGATTTTTGCTCCTCGGACTGTCACTCTGCCGGACAATTTCCCTCTCCAGCCGTACCTTTCCTCTTTCTCCTTCCATTAGAGGACTCTTCTACCTCCAAGCTTCAACTTCTTTGTCCAGCCTCCTCCCCCCCCCCCCCCCCCCCCCCCCCCCCCCCCCCCCCCCCCCCCCAACCCGTAAACAACACCCCTCCTCCCTCTTCTCTCGCTCTCTCCATCATGGCCTCATCCATACACATGACCCATCACACCTAACTGCAGGATCTCATCCTCTCTGAGTGCCGGCTGCTGTTTTCTGTACAAGAGAAATACCTTGAAATCCCTGGAACATTTCACTTATATACTGATTGTACACACACACACTGACACACATACACACAGTATACTATATACGTTTGCAGAGCCCAGCAGGTGTTCCTCGAAATGGGTCCAATAGGTCTGAGTCCAGCAACATCAGTACTAATTTAACATCTCTGTAATTAAGCCAGCATCAGCAAAATGACAAAATGTGCAGGACTAGTTTCCCCTCCCCTCAGCTGACCCCTTTACCTTTCTAAAAGGCTGTAGTTCAAAGTCATATATAAGTTTGGAAACACTAAAAAAGAGAAAATGTTCTGTTGTGCAGCAAGATGGCTGCATATCATAAACCATCAGACGTTTATCTCCAGACTATGACAGCTTGTGATCAAGCAGGTTTCTGTATTTGCGACACATTTCTGTCAGAATTTAAGCAGCAGCGTTAATTTCAATGACAGAGTGCCGGACACGTTTCCTGTCATTGGCCTCTGCTCTCAATCATGCAGATGGGACTGTGTTCACGGCCATATTTTTGAAACCTGTAGGAACTGTTTTAAATGGACAGTGCAAGAGGACGACTGCAGTTCCATCATCGGCCACTCAATGTGCATTCAGTATAAGCACCGTCAAATTAAAGCTGCACAATAAAGCTCATAGTGGTTTTGTACTCAAGGCTGCTGAAACCAAGACCAAGTCAGGACCAACACCAGAGTGTATTGAAACCAAGGCAAGACCAATACTTTGATAGTTAACAGTACCAAGTATTTTATATTAGCAATGAATCCCGTTGTTTTCATTTAAGCATTTTACATCAAAACACAGCATGATGTTAATACAAATAAGTGTATAATATGTATAAGTGGTCCGATCTCAAGTACCACAACACCACCGTGTCATAGAATGAAACAAAGCTTGATTCTGTCTGATATATTCGGCTCTGCAACTCTCAGTAGTCTCAGGTTGCATGTAAAACCTGTCATTGCTAACTGCTTTAGGATGTATAAGAAATCTTTGTAGCTTCGTTAATGGTTGTGTTAAGTAAGTGTAATTAAAAGTGCCATAAAGTGTTGTTTATTTTGTGGTTTAGTGCATTTACACGCAAGTCGCGTTTGCAAAGCCTCTTCTTCGAGATGAAGGCCAGACTCTGTTTGCCAGCTCGATTGTGTGACGACGTGAGTGTCAATATCAGGAGCCATAACCCTCCGTCTCTGAGCAGCTTTGCGAGGCCCTTCAGCAAGATAACAACCGCGACTGCAGAGGCTCGAAGGCCCGAGGTGTCCGCCATGCAGAGCGCCGAAAAAAGATTGACATTTCAGTCCAGGAATGTGTCTTGCACATGTTGGCGCAGGACTTTAATATGAATGAGCTCTCCAGAGTCAGAGCTCAGGTTGATTGCACAACGAACCACATGATTTCAAGCACCTGTCCTTCACACCACACTTGTCAGTCGCAATGGTCAAGTACATTTTTATTTCATATTTAACTCAAAACTTGCCTCAGTTGACATTATGATTTGTACAGTTATCACAATGTCATGATTCAGATTAAGAAATAAAAATAAAGAATGCTTATCAGGGAAGCTTACTACTGCTCATTAGGAAAACAGGATGTTCCAGAATGGAGAACAGACTCATATCTTCCTTATTTTCTACATAAAAGCATCCCAGCCAAGAAACAACAGATCACAATGCAAAAGCAATCAACAAAAAGACAGACTAACAACTTGAACTTAAATCTTCATCTCCCTGCTTGACAAAGTCAGCCAGAGATTGATTGATTGATTGATTGATTGATTGATTGATTGATTGATTGATTGATTGATTGATTGATTGATTGATTGATTGATTGATTGATTGATTGATTGATTGATTGATTGATTGATTGATTGATTGATTGATAGTGACCTTTAGTTCGTTGAACAAAATACAAATGTGCAATCATGATTTTACCATTAAAGAGCAACTTTAGGTCTTTTCTCTCTCAGTCTGACTGTGAGAAAGTCATCAAAGACTTATTACTCCTCAGTTGGATTATATTAACGGAATTATTCAGGGCTAGCAAATCCTCAAAGTGTACAAAATGCGGCTCGACTTTAAACTAATACTAGAAAACAAGATAACATGGCTCCTGTCCCAGCTTCTCTTCACTAGTTGCATGTCAGTAGAATTGAGTTTAAGATTTTGCTGACTCATTTTAAAGCACTTAATGGTTACGCACCCAGTTACACTGATGAATTGCTGCTCCTCCATGAGTCAGGGCGCAGCCTTAAGTCCTCGAGTGGTGACCTGCTGATCTGAGTCCCACTTACGATACAAAGGCGGTCGGGCTTCCACACTCCAGGCCCTCCACTCTGGAACTCCTGCCAGAGGATCTGAGGCTACAATCAGCGACATGTGACAATCACTTCATAAATTGCATCTTTGTGAAAAGTCTTTACTTGAATTTAAGTGATATATTGTTTTACAATCAATATATTTGATCTTATTGGTAGACTATTGTTGGACTGTTTTATTTCCCCGAATTTAATTGCCTCAATCGAAAAATCTATTTCCTGTCCAACTTATTGCAACTTTGTCATGAAAGGTATGGATAAGGTTTATTATTATTACCACGGCCGAGAAGGTTTTGCGTTGGCGTGTCTGTTTATCAGCAGGATTACACAAAAACTACAAGGCTGTTTTTACAAAACTTATTGAAGGTGTGTAGAATGCTGTAAGTGAACCTACGCTGCCCGAGTGCACTTCTAGTTATTGGACACGGACACCTGAACAAGCAGAGGACATTTTTCAACACACACACGCGCCCACGCACACGTACCTCCTCTCATTCACACCCAGTCTTTGATACTGAAGGTACTTAAGGTGCACAAACACAGAGACACACACACACACACACACATGTGTCGCAGCGTGCTGTGAGCTGCGAGTAATTTCCAGTGCCAACAGGATTATAAGTGCATGTTCTGGAAGGTGCCAGTAAATCAGCCTTCAAGTTAACAAAACATTTGGCATAATTGGTCTTCATCTGTCATTTTACACAGAGCTGTGGACCGAGAGAAAAAGAAAGCGAGAGGGAGAGAGATTACTGAAAGGACAGTGATGAAAATTGGTGGCAGGATAATGAGTCTCGTTGTCTTTTCATCCTCCCATCCTCTCTCTCTCTCATTATTCAGATTGACTGGTTGGAGTAGCTTAATAGTTAGCTGCTTATTAAAAAACCCAGAGTCTCTTTAGATGAGTTCATCAGGCTCTCCATCCCTCTCTTCTCTTCATCTTCCCGCCGGCTTTGCATCCTCTCATCCCCACCTTTCTTCCTCCCCCGTCTCCCAGTTTGAACTCCTACATCCTTCCTCTCCCTGTCTCTTTATCCCTCCCTGTTCCATCTGTTTATTTTCCACCATCCTGTAGCGTGAAGCAGTGAGAGAGAGGGAGAGAGAGAGGGAGAGAGAGAGAGAGAGAGAGAGAGAGAGAGCGAGAGAGAGGAGAGAGAGAGGAGAGAGAGGAGGTAGAAGAGGGGAGAGAACATCAGCATCATCGTCTCACCAGG
>CAAKHC010005058.1:62616-124053 GCA_901007825.1 Macroramphosus scolopax | reverse complement strand
GGAGCTTGTGACAACATCAAACTGCCAAAGGGGGATAAAAATATATTAAAAAAAACCTGCGAGGCTGCATTGAAACTCATCATCAAAAGATTCCTAATGAGCGACGCTAACGACTTAGATCATGAATGGAGGGTGTTAATTTGAGATTGCCGGGGAATTACACGGCTTTAGACACAGACGCAAATATTTGGAACCGCCAATACGCTGATGAAATGTCAAACAACATAAGGGGCTTGTCGTCATCGTCGTTGACACATGAATCGCTCCGAGCAGCCGAGCTGTGCGGCGCTCGGTTAAGACCGACTTCATCTCTTAAATGCATCGTTTAAGTTCCATTATGGCTCTTACGTTATTAGGATTAATGGGAAAAGTTGCAGTGTTTTGCAGCTGGAACTTAGTCAAACTGATGTCAACAGGAAGTCGACGACAGTTGAAATTCATCTTCACTTCATCCTTTTTTTATTTCTCATGTACTGTTTTGCATTTATACATCTGTGACTGAGTGAATAAGGGCGATGAATGGTTCACATACTTGCTTGCTGAGTTTTATATTCTATATCATAAGAGATGCATGCGTCATATATTATCATAATCAAACAGACTTCATTCTAAAGAGGAGACGTGACATTAAAACCAATGCATGCCGTCACACGCATGCTCTTTCGTAACCCCAAATCACTGCGCTGCAAAAATATGCAAAGCCGCTTGTCATCTCTCGCAGGATTACCGAGTGAACATCTTCCTGCGGCAGAAGTGGAATGACCCCCGGCTCGCCTATAGCAAATACCCGGATTCCTCCCTCGACCTGGACCCGTCCATGCTGGACTCCATATGGAAGCCCGACCTTTTCTTTGCCAACGAGAAGGGAGCCAACTTCCACGACGTCACCACGGACAACAAGCTGCTGAGGATCTTCAAGGACGGGACTGTCCTCTACAGCATCAGGTGAATCAGAGTATCTTGTATATAGAACTACCTTGAGTCTTGCGGCTCTCATCCGGTTCTTCTTCTGGATGATTGGGAAACTTCACAGAAGTAGAGACACGGTTTTAAAATTAAATTCTTCCTTTGACTTTGTGGGACTGATGACACAGAAGCTCCGACGCATTTATTACCACAGGACATGTTCTCTTATTGCTTTTCTTAGCTCTTCCTCTGGAACTTCAAAAGGCCGTCAATGTAAAGAATAAAGTTTTTAAATGGATTTTATCTCATTAGGATCACTCCTTGGAATTCACCCGACCGTCAGTACATCCGCATGTTTGATGTAGATTTTTGTATTAAAGGAAGTGTGATGGGGGCGAGGTGCTCTCGGGGGGGTTGTTACGAATCACCAGGCCCACTTCATGTTGGTCTCTGATGTTCTTTTGAAAGACTCCGAAACCCACTCAGGATGGAGGAGGACCTTAAAGGCCCATCAGCCCCCCAAAACTGAGACCGACTCTCGTACAAGAAATGAAAATGTGTTTTATTCAATTTCAATACAATTTCAATCACGCGCAGGATTCAATCTTCACTGCTTCCATTGCGAAATAAAGCGAGAACATTTTTTAGTCCATTAAGGAAGGAGCTCAAGGCTGACTGGTGCTCAGGTGTGGAGGCGCAGATGAAAGGTGGTTAACCGCTTCTCTCCCTTCACGGGAGAAGCGGCGGAGCCGACCGCGGACCCCCGATGTATCACAGAGACAATAAGTTGCAGTAATGAAACTGTGATGGGAACCTGCTGAAGGGAATCCTCTGTGACACGAACCTCAGAGGGCAAGAGAAGCGTACGATACCAACTCCTCCAAAGAATGTATTGTAATGTAATTTTTCAATTATTCCATAGTCATGAGACCAGTTCCAATAAATAACAACCGTATATATTTATCGGTATGGTCCCTCTGTATGTCTCACATCGTAGGTTGACTCTCATTCTGTCCTGCCCGATGGATCTGAAGAACTTTCCGATGGATGTCCAGACATGTACGATGCAACTGGAAAGTTGTGAGTAGCAACTTTATTGACATGAATGGAAATTAATGAATATACATATATCCACAAGAGACATCTGCAGGGAACATCTGGACTCTCCAAATTGACCGGCGCAGGGTGGAATAATGATTTGGATGGATCTTCTCTCTCTAGTCGGCTACACCATGAACGACTTGGTGTTTGAGTGGCTGGAGAACGGGGCGGTGCAGGTGTCCGACGGTCTCACCCTGCCTCAGTTCATCATGAGGGAGGAGCAGGAGCTGGGCTACTGTACCAAACACTACAACACCGGTGGGTGGAC
Organism: Macroramphosus scolopax; assembly: GCA_901007825.1. Lineage (NCBI taxonomy): Eukaryota > Metazoa > Chordata > Actinopteri > Syngnathiformes > Centriscidae > Macroramphosus > Macroramphosus scolopax. Next base: position 121,778 of record CAAKHC010005058.1, on the reverse strand, counting down.
ACACACTCACACACACACACACTCAGCTTTGCTGTAGGTGTCACAAAGCTTACGTTATCCCTTGTGTTTGGTATCCGTGATGACGAACAGGTAAATTCACCTGCATTGAGGTTAAATTCCATCTGGAGCGTCAGATGGGCTACTACCTCATCCAGATGTACATTCCCTCCCTGCTCATTGTCATCCTCTCCTGGGTGTCTTTTTGGATCAATATGGACGCAGCTCCCGCCAGAGTGGCTCTGGGCATCACCACTGTGCTTACGATGACCACCCAGAGCTCCGGCTCCAGAGCTTCTCTTCCAAAGGTAAAGGCCGACGTGATGAGCGACATAAAGCCGCTGCTCCCATGACTCGTTAACAGTTATGTCACGGTGATAACCAGACGATGTTTGGAGGTCAGATATAATGTGCGGGACTGAATTAATGACAGATGTAATTTCAAGGCTGAACTGGAACATGAACACAACATGTGTTTCGAGACACTATGGAGTGTACAAACGGCTTTAATCATTCATTGTTCAGTTACTGTCTGGTCAGTGCACATGCACACTTGAAGGGAATTTTTTAAAGCCAAAGGAGGCAACAATATATTGATATCAGGATTCACCTCAGGATCACATTCATTAGTCTTCTAAGTCTGAAGATGGTTTGGAATAACAAAGAATAATGAATTAGATTACGCTGGCAGCAACAAGCATCACTTGTTAAATATATGTATAAGTTAAAGTAAGCAGGATTACACGAAATACTACCAAGCAGGGCCGAAGGGAGAACACATTACATTTTGGGACATATTCAGATATTTTTGGTAAATATTACCTGGACCTTGGTGGAGGTCAGCTCTCCCTGGGTGCAAATCTAGTTACATAAGGTCTTTAAAAGATGGAAATGGAATCCGGCCGAAAGGTAAATGTATTCGACCCAATATTTTCGGTTGTACTTCGTTCCAAATCTCAATCTAATAGCTAGAAAACATGTTATTGTACATTAGAATGAACTCTTAGAGCTGTGATTGATACAATGCATTCATGGTTAATTAAAAGGTCTGTAATATACGTAGCGAAGGGAAGAGGAGCTAAAGACCCGACTGCACCGAAGAATTAAGACTTGTCAATGGACCAATTAGATCGTAACGTATCTTGTGTGAGCAGCCGGTCGGTGGGAGCTCACACGGGGGTTATGTGGTGCCACTAATTGCACCGTTAATGACAGATTTACATATAGAGATAATTCAACAGTCTTTAGCAGTGGACTTAAGTACTTCATCAGCGACTACTTGAAATACCCGGCAGAGACGTGGTTCGTCTTCTTCACGTCCAATATGTGAAAGACATATTACGGCACATGCCAGATCTTTTAACCGTATTTCTAAGTGCGCATACATTACCAACCCAAGTGGCGGAGGTTGCTTTTCAATCAGGGTAAACAGTCGTTCACACATTGTGGTGGGCACAACGAGAGTTAGATCTCGATGATCAATCGCTCCTCGCGTGAGCGGTAAAAGGGCCGATAGCCACGTCAGAGATTCTCACATAAAAGACACGTATGGAGATAAATATTTAAAGAGGGGCCTCTGGGAGCGTCTATGCTAGAAAACAATATCTCAATGGGCCCTCGAAGTGCCCTCAAAGGGTTGTTTTGTTCTACATGCTAATCAGCTACCGTGGAGAGGCGAGGCCGAGCTGATGAGCGACGAGGGCTTTCATCTTCATCCTCACTTCTTTACAAAAGAAAACCAGTGCCAATATCTCTTGTTATAGGTTCCTTTTACTTATAATTAAGGCAATAGTTATCTATGTTTATGGTCAGGGAATCACTGATATTAGACACTCATATAACCTTTAATTACAATACAGATTAGTGGAATAATGACAGAGAGAAACTGCAACTGATGCAACTAAAGATGAAGCGTCCAGGTTTTAAACTCAACCGATGTATAATCTCCAGTCTGCACTCCAACTGTCTGTTGATGGTCTCATCTCACCAAACTAATGAAAGGAAATGTCTTTCCTCTCGCTGCCAGGTCTCCTATGTGAAGGCCATTGATATCTGGATGGCTGTGTGTCTGCTCTTCGTGTTCGCTGCGTTGCTGGAATATGCCGGGGTTAATTTCGTCTCCAGGCAACAGAAAGAGTTCCTTCGCTTGAGACGGAGACAAAGGAGGAATCACAAGGTAGACTTTTCCTTTTTAATCCCTGCTCTCTGTGTAGAGGACCCAACGTTTTAGCCGCACTGGAGGCCTGTATCTGAGGAGACCACCGTCAGTTGGTCGGTTCAAACTGATATTCATGGTACCCAGAGGATGAATCCTAACACTTCACAACTAGCTTATTGAGTGACGTCTATCAGTGAAGTCGGAGACCCCTCGCTCAGATCTTCCAGGTCTTTCTGATATGAACATTGTTAGCACCAACAATCCTCAAAACTTTATTGATACCTTCAGGGTGGCCTGACATTACTCTTACGAGGAAAAGCCTGTATTGTATGAGATAAAGAAGAAAACCCCCTTACAGCGCCCCTGGTGGCAGTTGAGAAGTACAGCATGACATGTGAGCCGCTGTCTTCCAGAAGGACAGACTAAATTCATTCTGTCACATGTGCATGTGTGTGTGTTCTTTTTTTCTTTTTAAGGACGATGACATGCGTGACGGCCGCTTCAGTTTTGCTGGCTACAACATGAGTCAGTGTCTGCCAACGAAGGACGCCTCAGCTGTTAAGAACGCTGCTCCAGCTCTGAATCCGCAGCCCACATCGGTCCCCAAAGACATAGACACCATGAAGAAGAAGTTTGTGGACAGAGCCAAGCGGATAGACACGATCTCCAGGGCCGCCTTTCCCCTGGCCTTCCTCATCTTCAACGTCTTCTACTGGGTCACGTACAAGATCATCCGGCATGAGGACATCCACAAGAAGTAAAAAAAAAAAAAAAAAAGGCTCTGCCGTGGGCATGTAACATATTTCTCATTTCTCAGATTGAGGAATGCTCAGAACGCTCAGTGAGGTGGAGGCGGGAGGCTGCGGATTGAGAGGCGGTGACGGCGGTGTTCTTTCAGGGATCATGTACAATGTTCATGCATCATACAGGAACGCTCATGTTCTGATCTAGTGAACAGCTCTTGAGATGCGTTTCGTTGTACTGCTGCAGAATATTTTCTAATTTGGGACGGGGGGGGCGGTTTTAACTCGAGGCCGAGCACCATTGTGGCGAAGACGGACCAAATGTTTTTTGAATCAATTTTTGCCTTGATGTCTGTGCAACCAAGGAACAAAGAAACATTCCACGGGATTTGTAATTGTAATGTAGCTTAGCGGGAGCTTCTGAGACCTTTTGTGATCTAAAAAAGAAAGAGGTATTTCTTATCAAGGATGTTTGGGGCTATTTTATATTGTACTATTGTCGTGGCACTCTCTGTTCAACACGAAATAAAGTGGCAGGAATCTGACAGACCCGGGCGGAGAGCTCACAGGCGGCGGACCCTTCACATATTAGGCGGCAGCACACGTCTCAGGAATGAGCGTGAAGTCAGAAGATGAAATCTGGAATTGGATACTGCATTTTTATGAAATACCTGAGGCCTTAGATATGAAAGATTCGGTGAGATGGAGCGCCGTGCTTCTCTGTTGTATCAAGGATCTCCTCATGTTTAGTGGAGCCGGACAGGTTTAGATCTGAGAATCCAAAGGTTCTTCTTGTTTCCTTCTTTTTTGTTTCTTCCTCTAATTGTATTATAAATGAAATTCATGGTCAACTGATGTCTTGGATGTTTTTGAAAGTCATTAATTTATCATATAAGCTGCCGTATATTTTACAGACGAGGCACAAAGGCCCACCCACATGAAATAATTTACACTCCAGGTGTATAATCCATCTTAGGTTGAAGAGTTTGAGCCTTTTGTAGATTTAGTCCGATGAACTATTTATCGTATTGAGAGAAAGTTTATGTTTATATAAAGAATATCTTTCTGTAGACTTCTTCCACCTCTGTTTTCTGGACTGTTTCCCTTCAGTCGGTGTGTGTTGCTGCTCGATGGTGACACGATGATCTGCAGGTGGATTCAACAGTGAAGGACACACCTGCACAGCATCGACGGTGTAGAGCAGCTACTGTGGTGATATACTGTGGTGACGAGCTCTTCTTGAAGGAAAGGTTGTTTACCCGCCTGTACATCAATAAAATTGACTGTGCACCATATTTTATTTCATTTCCACCTCTTCTGTCTCGTATAAGTTAAAGCTACAATGTGATCACATATGACACACACACTGACGCTTGTTGTGTCCAGTCACAGGCCGGATCAAACATCTTCTCTCCGCACCGAGCCGATAAGTCAGGGTGATGACACGCGCCGCGGACGGCTGGGTGGCCCGGGGTGATGCCGACATGATCTGACATGGGGTTTCCATTAACGCATGATAATGGACTTCACACTGGTGTGTGGTGGGGCTCCCTCAGATGGAGCTCACCTACCAGAGGAAAAACACCGACTTAGATAACACACAAACAAATAATGTGAAGACGAAAGCTGTGAATAGCCTAAATATATCATCCCTAAGTAGACGGGAGTGACCACAGCTTTTTATATGCAGATTTATATGCTGTAATTAAACTAAGCCGGCTAACAATGCTGTTTATTTCCACATTGGGAGAAACACAGGATCCATCAACCGGCGTTGGAGATAAACAGGGCCTGTGGTAGGTTTATTGAGGAGGCTGCATGAGTCTGCTTCCTTACAGCCAAAACACAGGGATTATAAACTAATCAATACTGCTAATCCTCTCATAGAAATCCCATCAATTTCACCCACACAGCCTCATGCATCACAGTGCATTTTATTTATTATTGTTTGAATATGCAATAGCGTAATATTCGTGCGATCAATTTTTTTTTTTTTAAGCAGGATGGCGCATTGGAGGGAGAATTATGTGCAGCTTATGATTGTGTATAAGAGCGAAACAACTTTCCATCAGTCATTAAGGTTTAGGGAGGCGGGCGGCTTTGTGAGGTCTGAGAGAAGCGAGGAACGGGGGTTGCCATAGCAACTGCACAGCCGTTTCCAGACGGCTAGTGTGTGTGAGGAAAAAAAAAGCGGGAAATTGATAGTTTGATTAGAAGGTTTTATTAATCCACGATGGGGAAACTCGTTTGCTGAAAGCAGTTTTATTCTGTGTTTGTCTGTAGTGTTTAAAGTGCTACGCTCCACCACTGAGATGCAAACTGTTGGTGTGTGATCATCTTAAATAGTTTAGATGGTTGGCAGTGTTTCAAAAATGACTGACGAGTGTTCACGCCACCAGTTCTTCAGTCCATTTACAAGAAGACTTTATGATCTGAGCAATGAAAAAGATGGAGGATCATTTGTTAGGAGTTTCCTTCTTCTGTAGGTTCCAACAGCCCATTCAGAGTTAGAAGTTATTACCTACAAGGATTCTTGTGTGTATTCTTCGACATCCGAGTCGTCTTCTGCCTCAGAGCTGCATGAAAGTGTGTGTTGGGGTGTGATAATCCCCAGCTAGCAATCATGGCTGTTACCTGTTCATTGTGTAATTAAAATAATATCCAATGAGGTGAAAACAGCAGCTCCTCTGCCTCGGAGCCTGATTGATCCTGTGGACCGCTGTACACGGGTCGTGGGATGTGATCAATGAACCTCCCACTTTGTTTGGTGGAATCACTGAGCTCCAGAGTCCAGGGAAAATTAACCCGTTGACCCCGATCAATAAGAGTCAACTGCAGGCGAAGATCATCACCGAACATCAATATTTACATTGTTTAGCGGCGCCGTTCATCACCGTGGAGGTCCCATTGAAAATAAAACTAAAAGTGATATCGGGAAAAACTTTAATACATAATTTCAGAGAATTACATGCGATTAGCATCACTCTTAAATGTTAAGAACCCTTTAGAGGAGGTTTGATTAGTCACTGGTGGTCACGAATTATATCTAGTTTGAATAATCTGTCAAACAAAAACTTGTTTTATTTTGTCTGGGTGATGTGTGATGACTTTTTCTTGGCTGGGGCCAGTTGCCAAGCAACAAGTGGAGACTTCAGGAAGTTATCAAACGTCGACGTGATTAGTGGACTTTTTTCTAACTCTTCATCAGAGCCGGCTCACAACTTCCCCCCTCGTCTCCTGGCTATATGCTAAACTAACTGCTAGTCGGGGCTTTTTAAACTTTTAATGTTTGATTTATATCCTCTATACCCGCAAACGTTGGAATAAAACTGTCCTCTAGTTTAGATCTTTGGTTCGATCAGTGGGTTTTAAAATGCTGAGTATTTTTATTTCACTCCATGTCTGCAATATTTCATATGAAGAGCAACATCTACATTCATCTAGCATCTCTTTACTTCCTGTTAAGGTGGTGTTGGGGGGTTTCAGTGCAGCCTTCCTCCACCACTCAGGAATTAAAAGAAGTTAACAGGCAGTAAGTGGATGACAAATTGTTTGTTTTACTCTGGGTGACCGTCAGGGCTTTAAAGTTACACCATTACAATTGAATTGTTCTTTTTGCATTTAACATCAAAACTTTATTTTGATACAAACATGAGAAGACCAGACGTGTCCAATGTTTTAAGAGCTAACAGCAGCGTTCATCATGAAGTACAAATGTTGGGAAACCCTCATGAAAACAGGATTATTCAGGTCGGAACCATCAGCCATGTTGAGAGGAGTCCTGCTGCAGCCGGTTCGTTGGAAGATGTTGCAAGCAAACAAGGAAGAGACATTAAAGGTGTGAAAGAGGGGGAGTTCGCCTCACCTCAAACTGTGAGCGTCCTCGAACTAGGAGGAAGAAAGTTCCCACAGGGGGAAGAAAAACATTTCATTCCATTTTCGCAGCGGAGCAGGTCAAGCTGCCAGAGACCTTAAAGACCCGGCAGAGACCAGATCTTTTAAGTAGGGTTTGATGTTCGCTTGGAAGAGTGGCATCTTAACTAACAGGCTGCGCGGTATCGTAGGACAAACAGCCTCCAAGGACTTTTCTTCTTTACGTCATTTCACAGGAAATAACTGAACCATGGGGATGAAGTACCACTAAAAGCTTTCAATCAACTGCAGAGGCTGAGCAGACGTACAACCCCCCCCCGCTCAACCGTCACCGGTTGTCTTTATTCATCACAAACTGTCTCAGGATGAAAAGGAGTGTTTCCTACTGAAGAGCAGACAGCAACAGAGTGAGTCTGAATACGGAGGGTCTAAAGGGAGATGAGAGGAGGAACAAGCCGAGCACAGAGCGGTACCAAATCAGTATCAGATTAAGGCTATGAGGTGGATCCAGTGGAAATAGGCTGAGCTGAGGCACAGCACAGCAACACTAGACCGACACAAAGGAAACCCAGGAGGCTGTCTGCGAGACATGGATCAGCACAGAAAGAAAACAAGTCAGAAAGGGGGCATATGCTCTCAAAACAGATGAAATGTGCGCCGCATAAACAATCACCTGTCTTTTCAATCAAAGCACGTACATGCGGTTCCATCGCTACAAACACTCCTCGCCCAGGAAACAGACTGGGAGATGAGATTTACAACAATAACAAAATCTGCTGTATTTTTCAGCTGAGCAAAGTCTCCCTGAGAGCTGCCAAATCCCCGTCGAGCTGGACTTTGGACAGCCTTTGGGTGAGCGTGCGATACCTACTCACGTCCAACAGGGGGCTTAAACACCTCCTCGTCCTCTCCACGTCCCGCTGCCACAGTCCTCTGCACCTCTGCAGCCCCTCCAGAGAACCCGGCTCGGGGGTCTCCTCCGCTCCGCCGCTCCTCCCCTTCCTCTCCTCGTCTTCCTGTTCCCCATCGAGCAGCGAGGAAACAAACTCTCTGAGTGACGCCACCTCCTTTTCCAAAGCCAAAGAAAATATTTGGGCTGCCTCCTGTCCTCTGGTACCTTTGACAGGCTGGACGGAGCAGGACTCGGGGAGGATATCCAGCAGGGAGTCCAGGAGCTGCAGCGTCTGCAACTGGCTGTGAAGGAACAATAGCGGCAGTATTGGAACATTATCACACACTTCATGTGTAATAATTAATTACATCATTAATTATGTGCCACCTGGATAAATGTTCATTATTAGGGAACGAGGTTTAAACTTGGTCTCTGCTGCTCTGCAGATAAGTGACAGACACTAAATTCCGCTGTCAGAAATACCTTTTTTAGTTCTTTTAAATAACCCAAACAATTCAACATTTTGCCGCATTCCACTTTTTTTCTCTATGAACTGATAACATGTCCATCCAAACAACTCTGAGATCAGTAATAAAGCCATCTTACCTGGAATGGACAGACAGTTCCCCCTGGAAAGGGGTTATCTGATGCCAGCGAAGCAGCGTGACAGCAGATGGTCCTGAAGAATTTAACAGGAGATACCGAGGGCTCGCTTCTATCCTCTTACAGCCCACTCTTTTTTGAATGCAGCCCTCTATATCGCCGAGGCTGTGATCAGGAGAATCTACGTGGAAGACCCAGTGATCCAGCACCGCCAGCAGACTGAGCAAGTCCTCTTGAACCTCATCTGTGCACAAAAATAAAAGAATTAACATCCATGTGTTGAAAATTTCAATCTAAAGTCGTAGGAATGTTAATCACCTCCCACTTTACCTGTTTGGAGTTCAGGGTTCATCAGCAGAGGCGTGTTGAAATCTCTGCGGATGTCTAAAGCAACCTGACCACAACACAGGACGACCGGTGTTGGGTTGCTCACGAGGGCGGAAGCGTCTCGTCTCGGGACATAATGGAGCATGACACGGCACTTGACACAGCCAGAGTTCAACAGAGGTGTCAGCCTGGTAACAGCAGTCACAGCGAGTCTGCATGTGTTGAGATCATTTGGACTTCCTGCGTTGTGTTGCTTGCTTCTTTTGGCTGCCGGCTCCGGGAACGAGGAGGCCGAGGAGGAGGAGGAGGATGTTGAGGAGATGAGTGCAGGGAGCCAGAACACTTGGCTCTGGGTCTGGATGACTGCGGGCGTCGAGCTCTGGCCCGTCTCTGTCAGGATGGATAAGCTCACACTGGCCGCTGGTCTGGAACAAAAATAACACATCACTAACAATCAGGTATCACGTGAACAGTAGGTAATCAGGCTGGGAATCAAATAACAACAGACTGCATGTGTGAATGGATCCGTCACTGTTTGTGAACTGATCAACGACAGCAATCAGCGCTACAAGTGCACCAATCAAAACAGCAATATACAGGCTCTCGAGGCAATCATGCCAGAAGTAGTTTTTCTCCACATGTGGTGAAGAAAAAAAAACAGCAACAGGTGTACGGAGGAATCAGACAGCTTCTTGTTTCCACAGAAGGAGATTGGGAGGTTATTAAATACTTGTTGCCATGACGACCGCCGAGACACCCAGCACCTGCCGGGGTGAAATTCATATTAAGTTGAAAGGAATAAAAAAAAAAAAAACAAGACGTCATACTTACTATCCTAATTCTGTTTGTTAGATCAGGTGTTACATTTATTTATAACATTTGCCTCATCGATTTAATCGTGAAGTCCCGAGAGCTTATCTGAAACTGTTGCAGTGAAGTTTACCCATCGATGTGAGGCTTCTCCTGAGAATGTAGCTTCTACACTGTGTTTCAATTCAGGAAAATGTAATCAGACATCAGTCATAGCCAGCTGGACGGAAATACTGTCTGACCCAGGGCAGATTATTGCCATCATAAAGTATATTTATAGAGTTTTGGCCATAAAATATGTATTACAAGTTCCCAGACACTAACATGCCAAATTGATTATCAAAATTAGAAGTGACTAATTTCAAGTCTTCTGTCTTACTAGGACCATGTAATCATTGCTGGTATCGTCACCGTACGCTCTCGTCTCCTATGACAACAGTAGGTGAGCATGAGATAATGTCATGTTCAACTGGCCGTATTTAAAGATTGATGCCTCGGTCCACAAGGCTCGTCTACTGTGTACACTGCAGATCTATACAGCCCACTTCAATGGAAATTAAATCATGTTTACACAGAGCTGTCGGTTGTTAGGATCACTCCCACAACCATTTGGTCCCCGGCGACACGACGCCACAGCTTGTCAACTCGAGGTTTTGAAGACACAGCTGGCACGTCTTGGGTCTCGTCATCCGAGGCTTCGTCCTTTGACTCGTCATCACATTCCCACAGAGCGATAAGGCCTTCCTGGACAGGACGAGTAAAGACTATAATCAGCGACGACAAGTGTGTGACAGCGTTGATAGCAATAGCAGTTTGTGTTAGACATTTCAATTTCAACAAAAGACCACTCGGCAGAGAAGCGACGGTCTTTTCTCTTGTTAAATTTAAGAAAAACAACGTTGCCGTGACTTCAGTTTGGGCCACAGACACTATTTGTTTTATGAATGTTGTTGAAGCAGTAAAAGTTGGATTGTGGCTGGGAGGGTAAAACCTGTAATCAGAGAACAAGTTAATATAGATGAGAAGAAAAGACATCTGAAAAATGAAGACATTCGAAAAATGCAACAACACCTCGTGCCGCAAAGCAGAAGACAAGGAAACGTGTGTGGCGTCTGTTTTCATTGTCTGCATTTCATCTTGCCCGCTGAACGCCTGCGGCAACAAGCTGTCACAGTTTAATGTGAGATGTCGTCTCAACTATGACAACTTATCAACATGAGCGACAAGTGCCAGAACAAATCTAACCAGCTGAGTGGGAGGAGGAGGAGGAGGAGGAGGAGGAGGGGGGAGGGGGGACTCTTACCCCACTGCTTTAGGATAACAACACATCTACTTAGGACATAATGCATGATTGCATGTGTTGTTGTTTTTAGTAGTAAAGCATGTCAGAGTTCGGGTGTCACCTTTCGCACATTTTTAGCCAAAAAAAACATTGCACAACAAAAGCTGAACAGCTGATTGAGCCAACAAGATGTTTTCACCTGTGCCGGTCCATTTGCTCGTCTGTCAGCAAGATTTTACAGAAACTACCTGGGAGATTTTCACAAAATGTAGTGGAGGGCTTCAAGCAGGGGCCGAGGAAGACCCTGTTAAAATTTGGGTTGGATCTGTTGAACATAGGCTGTAAAAAAACAGTGCTCTTCTCTTGCAGTGATCAGGTTGAACGAGATGCTCGTCATGAATGAATATTTGCTCACGTCTACAGTACCTGTTCATGCCGGGTGAGAGTCGGCTCCCTTTCTGCCAGCACATCTGTGAGCGCTCGGACAGACTGCTGCAGAACTCGTTCCTTCACTCTCACTTCCTGCTGAAGCTCTTGAAGTGCAGTCAATCCACTCTAAATGGCAGATCGTGTTCAAGTGAAAGTATAAATAATAGATGGGACATCAGCCTCGTGATTGAAAACATGGGCTCCTTTCAAGAGGCAATGTCATCCTGCAGAAACGCCATCGTGAGCTCGTTGATTAAGCTGCATAATACGGCTGAGCGATGTGGATGGATACATATTATTATCAAAGTATTTGTGCAATGTCTTACTAGTATCAATAAACACCAGTGTGTGGAAGATTTATCTCGCGTGACATACAAACAGTTCCAAATGTGAGGAGTTATTGCACTTGGCAATGCTATCTTATACAATACATGCTCACCTGTAGTCTGGACTCTAAAGCTCGGAGAGTGAGGAGATAATTCTCTGGTGGAGGAGGAGGGCAGGTCTTCGGTGCTCCGCTGGCCTGGCCACGCTAAAACGTAAATATATGTGTTAGTGTTTTATTATGCCATTATTTCTTACATTTGTTGCTGAACAAATCTTTATCTCTATGTGAATTGATTGAATGGATTATTCATGTTCATACAGGCCCACATGCATACAGCAAAAAAAAAAAAAACATGTAAATAAAGGTTTGGCTAAGCCACAGAATATTCGTTTTAATATTAAATTTGTGAATGGTTGCCTCACTGAATACGAAAGGCCACAGAGGTCGGTGATGATGTAATTTTCTAGTAATTGTCCTGTTGCGCCATCGTCCTTAAAAAACAACAGCATCTGGTCTGTTCCACTTCCCAGGAAGTCGTCCACGTGGACGGAGCTGACAGCTGACCAGTGACCGGCGATCTAGGCAAGAGAATGAAACAACAAACTGAGTGACGAGTAATAGTTTTGTAAAAAGAACCATTAGTACAAAGATACATAAACCCACGTTTTACACACCTGAAATGAGTCCTTCCATATGGCACAAACATGCCCCTGGTGAAAAGATATGACGAAGAGGACTCCGTTTCGTCCGGTGTGAACCACCTGAATATCTTCAGGCGTCTCAAAGGGGAGTTGACACGTGTCTTTCACAATGCCATCCTCAAAATAAACAAGTTGTTGATTGGAAGTTGCTGTGACCACAGCAGATCTCAGCACATCGTCCACGAGGTCAGTGGAGATCACCAAGATACACTTAGTGATGCAAATGTACGGCTGAGGTAAAAGCATATTACTATCAAACATGTGTCCGTTCTCCAGGAAATAGCCCAGGGTCGGGCTTGTGGACGGGTGATTGGAGGACTGCTCTGAAAAGCTTTGCAGTCCAATTACAAATACTTGTCCTTTATGCAGAGGAAGTTCTCCAATGACACTGTGAGACAACTGGAAGGGGATCTGTCTTACCTCTCCTGCCTGTAAGGATGTATAGAACACACAGCCAGCCTGCCTCCACACCACTGTGGGGCCCTGGAGGATGGACACATGTCCACTCATTGGATACGGGAGTTTAAACTCGATGCAGGGCTTCAGTTCGTTTGAGCTGCTCAGTGTGAGAAGGCTGTACTGGAAGCTTTCCCCTGTCTCGCCCTTCTTTGTCACTAAAACACATGGTGTGGTGGCTCTCTTCTGGACATCTATGGCACATTGGCACGTTACAATATCCACATGGGCACATGTTTTCCTGCTGATGACAGCTGCTCCGTCAGCTGCCCTCAGGAACTGGTTAAGTTCCCGTTTGAAGGAAACACTGCAAAACTTCAACTCACCACTTTTGTTGTCAACTGTGGTCGGAGCACGTTTGCAGTTAAATAAGGTTATCTTTCCACCGAGTGATAGTCGGTGATTCGGATGCAAGTTTCCCGACGATACTAGCTCCATCATCGGACAAGCGGGTTTAATTTCGCCGGTTCGATTTCAATCAAAGCGAATTAAGGACTTGGGAACTAACATTTACCAGACATAAGTGTCAACGGGGTGTAAAAATAAACGAACAGTTGCTAAATACGCTTGTAAATTAGCTCTGTTCGACTTTTTAACTCACAGCAACTCGAAGCAGCGCGCCAACTTGACGAGGACGCTTCGTGCCAGTCCAAGTGCATTGTGGGAAATCAGTTTGTAAACATTAGTGAGTTGACGACACAAGACGTTAACGTTACCTTAAACGACAACAGAGCCGTGTGACTGTTTCAATACGCGTCACCGTTGGTATCTTGAATACAGTCCAACACTCCACCTACTCTGCCTGTCCAAACAAACAAGAAAGCGGAGAGGCGTGGCCACGGCCGGAGCCAAAATGACAGGGGCCGGACGTCAGTTGCACACTTAACACTGATTCATCCGAACGTGAGCTAGCTACCGAGCTAGCTTTACAAGGAACTAGCAGTGGGGAAGGAAACCGAGGGACAGTTGAACATGGCTGAACTTGATCGCAACGAAGGAGAGCAGGTATCGTCTAATATTGATTTTCGCACATTTTTTGAACCGTTCTTTTTTGCAAATGTATGTTATTTAACGCGTGTCTAACTCTCTTGTAACAGGACATGGAGAGAAAAATCGTGGAGACGAGACAGAGATTCAAGAATGAGTTCCTCCAAGGTAACTTCCAGAGGAGAGGCTGGCATTTAATTGCTCCCTGACTAGTCAGTTCCTTTGACATAAAGTTGGAGTTGCACCATCTACATGCATTTAATATCGCATGCATTCATATTGTCGATTAAGCGTCCACTTCCCATACTTTGTTTCATGTTGACAACATCATGATGTAACAGTTAGAGCCCAGATAAGCCCAAGCAGATAATCAGCTAATGTTAGCTCTGTGTGTTTTCACATGCAGTACGTTAGGCTAATGCATCCTATTCATGTATGGTCTCCATACCCCAAATGTTCTTGGTAATATTGAAGTCACAAATGTGAAATCTGAACGTCATGTGATGCGGAATCTGTCTAATGCTTCCAGACTCAGCAGATAAATATGACTCCAGAGATGTGGAAAGGCTGCAGACAGATGATCTTCTGGTGGAGGGCTACCTCACATGGAGGATATATGTTGTTGACGATGCCTTGAAAATGATTGATGAAAGTCTTCAGTGGAGGAAAGAATATGGTGTGAACGGTAAGAGGTCATGCTGAGTAGCTCATAATGTCACATGTGCAATTTTACATCTCTTAAAACATTATCCTTCTTCATACTGGTTCCAATATCTGAGATAAATACAAAGCAATTCATTATTATAGTCCTAAATTTGTAATTAAACAAAATAAGCCAAACTACTTGATCTTTGGGAGTTTAAACCGAAAATAAATGACAGTATTATATACTTTTGGTTAGTAAGTGCTCAAGTTCAATACACAGACCTACTGATAACTACAAATGTTCAAATCGCTAACTTTAGATGAAGCAGATCAGAGGTTTACTCTCTGCTGCTCTGGGATGAATCCAGACAAACAGGCATTGTGTGTTAAACACCAGATAGCCATGAATAGGCTGACCCCGAGAACAATCCCCACTGTTTATGTATTCTGAGGAATTTCTTCAAATGGCTCGTCGGAAGATTTTATTCCAGCTAATGTAATTTGTCAGACGGTTGTTTCTAGGAAATTTGATTTACTCAGGAGATAACCTAGGCCAGAGGTAAACACAGTGTGACATAGGACACCCCCTCCCCCCTTTACCTTTAGTTTACTTGCTCAGTTTCACTCTGTCCCAGAATGCCTATTACATCCCGATCATGTTACTTGATCCTAAAGCAACTCACGAATTGAACAAAGGTCACCGAATATTGCAGTAAGAGAGACGTGATCAAGAAGTGCAGCTTTCCAATCCGAGTAAATCCTACAATTTTTCTATGATTTCCAATTTAAATTCCAATTTTCTTTCTTACATCTGGAGCTGCTGATGCCTTAAATCCAGCATCTGAATGAGATAGCTTTGCTGAGTTTTACCCAGAGTGAAATGAAATGATGAAAAAAAAGATTTGGTGTTTTCAGATGGCAAAATTAAGGATTTGAATTGTGAAGACGATGTGCTAGAACTGCACAAGCAATCCTGATTTGTATGACTGTGGTCTAATCATAACACACACCAGTTAATTGTGTCATCTGCCTGTTTTTTTTTTTAGATATCAGTGAGAGCACCATTCCCAGATGGATGTTTGATACCGGTGCAGTCTACCTCCATGGCTACGACAAAGAGGGCAATAAGCTCTGTATGTACACGATCTTACTACGGACCTACTTACTGTACAAACTCACTGTTTTTAAATAATCAGTCAAGATATCTGTGAGATTAAAAGCATGTCAACTTCACCAACAATCTACACATGTGCAAGTCTAATTCTAACTACATGTGTACCTCTGTTCACTGTCTTTAGTCTGGTTTAAAGTAAAGCTGCATGTGAAGGATGCAAAAACAACCATGGACAAGAAGAAGTATGTTGCCTTCTGGTTGGAGCGGTATGCGAAGAAAGAACCCGGGATGCCCCTGACTGTTGTGTTTGACATGGCAGAGTCCGGCCTCGGCAATATAGTAAGTCTTTCTGTGAAAATGATGTGTCAGACGATTATTATGGCTGTTGATGTACTTTCCTGTAAACTAAGTTTACTAAATTTTCTTTCCCTTCCTTTTTTTTTTGAGAAAAAAAATGTCTGAGTTATTTAAATGCTGACGAGTGTCCTTATATCTCTGTGTGGTCGCGCAGGGACCGATGCTCTTCAATGGTTTGACTCTCTGGAGATTAAAGTAACCTTTAAATCCCAGTGTCCAATTCGAGTGGACTGTCTTAATCCGTGGACTCGGTGTGTCACAGACGTCTGCTTGCTGATGGGACTCTCTGTCAGCGAGTGTTATTTCACTGGCTCGGCTTTCACCTGAAGAAATGCATCAATAAAATACAAATAAACACAAGCAAGGCACCACGGAACCGAAGCTCCATAACACGGCTAGTTTAGAAGATCAGACTGGAAAGCAGCCTTATTAAGGCTAGTTGAAGTGCAGTGCGAGCTGAAGCCGGGCTAGTCAGTATGATCTCATTAACGCTTGGGAGTGACTCTCCCTGCATAGCAATGAGGTTTCTAACCAATTATGGAGCCTAGGCAGGATATAAGGTCTGTTTCTATTGATACATCTCCTGTATGTCTGATCATTGTAATAAGCATGAACATCTCTCATGGTGTCCTTTTGAAAAAGGGATTTAAAGTGTGGCAATGTTTGTTCACTTGGAGATTCAGTTTGTAGATGGAGCTTACGGCATTTCAATATATTTGATTTTCATGTATTTGAAATAGAATATTTTTCTGTCTAAGAAGAGAAAATTGATTGAAGTATAAGCTCTTTACTTTTGTATAACTGGATGATAATGGCTTCTAGTTACAAAGCTCCTTTAAGATCTAGAGGCAGTTGAAAGGAGCAACATGACTTTTAAATATTGTATTTATTCCACTTTCTTACAGGACATGGACTTCGTGAGGTACATTGTTAATTGCTTCAAAATCTACTATCCAAAGTTTTTATGTAAGTAACATGTCTTTGTTAAAGCACTCAATATATTACCAGATTGACATATTGTACATTTAAGTTTTAAGCATAATTTTCATGGATAAACTTCTGTCTCATTTCAGCCAAAATGATCATCGTGGATATGCCTTGGATAATGAATGGTGAGGCTGCCCTCTCTTCGCGGGCCGTACGATCTTGTGTGCTTTTATTTGCATTGGGAACATCTCGGTGATGATCTCATCCTCACGTCTTGAGCATAAAGCATTCCTATCTTTTCCCTCTAGCCGCATGGAAGATTGTGAAGTCGTGGTTGGGCCCGGAGGCAATCAGCAAGCTCAAGTTCGCTTCCAAATCTGATATCCATACATTCATAGGCCCCGAGTACCTGCCGACTCACATGGGTGGAACGGTATGTGTTTGTATATGTGTAAACATCCGAATTTGCCTTCAATTCTGGATCAATTTATCGCTTTCAGACAGAAAAGATGCAGTTGTCACTAGAACTTAGCAGTTCTAGTGACTAGTAGTGATGTTGCAAAGCACAATTATGTTGCGCAACTTTTATTTCCCAAAGATTAATTGTTATTCATTATTAAGTGAAATCAAACTTAATCACTTCAGTAAAAAACAAACATTAGTTTGATTCATTTACTTTAACATACGAATGAATAAAGTTTTATGGCAGACGCCTGACACTTGATGTTCTTATTAAGTTTGACTACCTGTGTTTTAAAAATGATGACCTCCACCCTTTCCCTGCTGTATTCCAGGACCCATTCAAGTATAGCTACCCTCCTCTCCCTGATGATGACTTCCAAACCCCCCTCTGTGAAAACGGCCCCATCGTGAGCGAGGACGACGCTGAGAGTAAGGAGAGTGAGATGGAGAGCAGAGACACCCTCGAGTCCAGCTTCAACTCTGAGGTCGCCGTAAAGCCCAAAAAGGTAAATGTTTCTCGGGTTTACATCCAGTAATCGTTGCAACATTTCTTTTGCCTTGCAAATCATCTCACTTGGCTACAAGAGAATGGAGGACTTCCACTTGTGTGCTGTGTAAGTCAGTACGAAGACCCCGTTGAAGACGGCGGCGACTGCTTGGTTGTGAAATTGAAGCAAATAAATGTGGTTAATTAACGTGATTTTAAAAAGTAATAGCAGGACAAGTCTTGTTCTGTCTTCATCGAGCTTTCATGTTTGACCTGAGCTAAGAGTGATCCAGTCACAATTAACCCTGAGTTTGTCATTTGAGGCAGTGGTGTCCATCTCTCATGGACATGACACTCGAATTAGATGCCCTGTGGTCAGAGATTCCGCCCGTCTCTTCTCTCTCGCTCACTCAAAGTTGAGCCCGGGATTACAGCATGTAATCAGACTGCTCTATGGAGACAACAGTGAATTATGTGGCAAGCAATTCCCTGATTTGGTAGATGCTAAGCTCCTTGCTTATTGTCTCTCTGAAGGTGACTTTTAATGTCTTTGGCTGCAATTAAACTCCTGCATCCCAGCCTGTGGGCTGCCTCTCTCATCCTATCGGACCCTCATATGTTCCACACAAGCATGTTGCCTAAAGATCTTCCCAGCTGTAACTGGATTCACATTCCCAGCAAACAGCTGCCCCCAGCGAAGCACCGTCAGGGAGGCAACCCACAGGCTTCAGCTTAAACATGTCTGCAGCCACTGTCAAGCGCCCTCTCACGCCGGTGTCACCATCCCACTCGGGTTGCAGTGTGGTCTGCGGCTTATGTCAGAGATTCTCCTCACTCCCTACAGAACTACCCTGCCTTCACCTCATGTATTTAGCTTATTTTCCAGCTTGCAGTATGCAAACAAAGTCTGCATGGAAATAGACGGAGGGTATTAAAGGGGGGGTCACCTCAGGAGACGCCTGGCTCCAGGAACTGCTTGTTTCAACACAAAGTTCATTTGGTGCATGTTCTGCAGGGTTGCTACGGTGTTATTTAGTGTTTTAACAGGTATTCTGATGATTTCACAGGAAGCAGCAGACTTGGAGTTAACCCACATTTGATGCGAGGACTAGTACATGTGTAACGCAATGTGTTTTTCTAGCCACTGTTCAGAGAAACTGTGTCTCTTGTCCCAGCGGTGCTGCGTCACCCAAATGTTCTCCCATAGCCTCTTAAGCCTCCACTAACAGTCGTCCCATTGTTGGTGAACACCACATCGGTCACGCACAACAGATTTAGATTAACGAAGCAGAGATATGCAAATCAGTCAATTGTTTGCCTCATTGGAAGCAAGTGTGGATTGTGTTGATATTCCTACTGTAGCATATAAACAGGGAAATTAGTCTGCAGTCTTTCTGCCGTATACTTCGGAGGGTGCTTGCCTTTCCTAACCCCAGAGGAAGTGTGTGGGGCCGCACTATTGTCGCATTATCGACTCAATTTTATGAGCAAATGATTTCCCCACTGCTGCATTATAACTGGCACTGAAAGTGGTGTCAGAGTAGATATCAAGACATTGGGGGTATGTGGGGAAGAGCGACACACACACACACGCACAGAAATACGCAGTTAGGTTCTGAATTAACGTCAACTCCAATCAAAGAGTGTCAAGAAGTTGAGTTTAACAGTTTAATTCAACCAGAATGGGAATCAGGCAACCTTAACTTTGAAGGTTGAAGTGTATATTGGTCCCAAACTCTGTCGGGGAGCTTGTTATTCATATGAGCTGTCAGTTTTTTGGGGAGATAAGGATCTTGCTTGACATCTAGATAGCACAGTATCTAAATGTGGGTCAAGCAGGTTATTCAACATCGCCTACTGTCTCCCTGCTCAAGGCCATCGCTACTACATAGAGGGAAGTTCCATCAATCATTAAGTTAGCTCTATAATCCTAACCTGTGCTGCAGCTCAACCTGCGGCCTGTATTAATACAGCCTGTCTGCACTTGAAGCCCGTCTGCACGCCGTGCGTTGCGCCCTCTGCTCCAACACCCTCACCTTTTCACCGACCAGAATTCGTCTGGCAGCGCTTTGCTGATAACTTGATGGCTTCAGGAAGCTAATTGCTTTTCTCTCTGTTTTGAAACAAGGGCTGGAGATGGTAAGGCATTGTAGGCTCACACCCACACAAGGAGCTCAGAGTCTGGAAGATTTCTGCAGGCTGCAGCAGGCAGGTGTACTCGCGTGAATGTCATTATTGTGAGTGCACCTCCCTCACAGCCGATGGCGTCCTCACCACCCCATGACCTGTCTTGGACCTCACATTTCAATTTGACCCCGTAACTTGCTTTGCACTGTTCCAAACTACATTTCTGACCACTGTTATTGAAGGAATGAAGGCTAAACGAGTGGGAGCTTCACTTTTGCACATGTAAACGAAGCGCCTCTCATTTTATGATCTAATCTGCACAATCACTTTCACTATTCGATATGATTTTGCTTCTTCTAACTTCCGATGATGAAGTAATTACTGTTATATTACAGTAGACCAAGTTGTTACTTGAACCCTGCCTGCGTCTTGAGGCAAACTGCTAAGCCCTTAGTGCCTTGTCTTTCTAACACTATCTAGTTCCAGGTGGGACTTTGGCGAGTGCTAATCCTGTATGTGCCTGTTTTTTATCATGTACTGTAGAATCAAAGGAAACACTCCACATTATGAACCTTTCACTAATCCCTCCTTCCAAGATAACACCGAGCCTTCAATGATGTCATCTCAACCTACACAGTGTGTAACAATGTTCTCCCATTTTTAAAGTGTCTCTTATGGTCTGTTGTATTTCTATGTAAATCCTGATTTTTGTAAGTGGGTTTTTTTTTGCTAACTAAGTTAACTGTTCCTCGTTTTATTTTGATGTTTTTAAAAATCTGTATTGACGTTTTGTATGATCATTACAAATGAGTCAAGAGAAGAAATCTTAATAGTAGGTTTAATTCAAACACGTGTATGACACAAACCGCTACTTCAAATGAATGAAGATGTGATCTAATTTTCTTCTTCCTCACATGATTAGCTCTTTGTGTTAAGTGTGCACTTTAAAAAAATGCTGAATAAATGAAGATATCACATCGCAGCTGATCACCTCCTGATGTCTTCATTTTGACATTTGCATGACGAGCTAGCACTTTCCTTATCACGAGCGAATGACGCACTTCCCCACTGAGTCACTCATGTTCCCATCACATGCAGCTTCCGCTCACCTTTGCCCCCCCCACCCCACCCCACTCATTTCTTCATGTGTGGTCACTCCTCTACGTGTTGCACACAACACAGCAACGCTCAAAAGCACAATGATTCCATCACCAATTTCCCCAAACTCACTTTTCTTGCGAAAATAAAACCAGCACCAATGCAAGCGTTTCCCAACATCCTATCAGCTGTCGTACCGTCTCGTGCTGTGTCTCGGGATAATTTAGGTCAAAGTATTTGTGTGTTGGGGGGGAGGAGGGAAAGTGTCCCTGTATGAGCAGCCTGGTTAAACTGCTGACGTTCTAGGTTCGTTGTTTTGTCTTAAGTCATGAGATTGTGTTAGTTTGTTTCGTGGGTTTTATTAGTTCTGCTTTTCAAACAGACACGTTGTCTGTTCTGTGCTTCCCCTGAAGACTACTAGGACAAGAGTCAGGAGCTTTCATGGGGGGGGGGAAATAAATCCTTTTTTGAACCTAAAATTCCCCAATTTTCATAAACCGTTTAACCATGGCCGACCTTCATTTACTGATCGCCAGCAGGGGTCAAATGTGAGGTTTTCAGAAGGGGAACTAGATGAGGGTTTATTAGATTATCAGCATTCGGGGGGGTCCTCTCTAATTAAATGGTCTTTGTTGTTGCAGGTGAATTTCCTGGACGACAGTTTGAGGGCGGAGGACAACGATAAAGGAGACACATGCGCCCGAGCCAAAGGAGCCAGGAAGCCACTGACCACCTTCAAAGGCCTTCTGCTAGATGTTAGGTACTCGTCCTGCCACTGGCCTCCTCATTCTCCTCCTCCTCCTCCTCCTCCTCATCAGCCTGCATGTTTGCGCTCTCATTTACATGGTCGAGTCACGGCATGAAAGGGAAAGCAGATGTTGAGATCTGCAAGCATCCCAAGAAGTACATTGATTAATGTGTCATGCATCATCCCTTTGTTTGGGATATCCGATCTTCAAGTACGTGGTGCTTGATGTTTATCACGTGATCTGCCAGTTAACCAGGTAGATGAAGCTCCTATAGTACAACAGCCCTGCAGGATTGTAATGTTAAGTTCCTTTTAATGTGTTTGAAAGAGGAATTGATTTTGTGTGATTAGAGATGGGATGAGCTCCACTCACGTTGTCATATACTGCTGTGCTGTTGTACTGCACTGCATTAGTTTCACTGAGGTGTACCTAATTGATTTGACAAATCAGCTGATAATCATCACATATTTATCACATGACACAAAGTGTATGCACCAGTTTGTTGTTAGAATCTTCTATCTGCCTGACGAAGGCCTCGTACATCGAAACACGGCAGTGATACACTTTGGGGAGGTTGCAAGGTTCAGTGTGTGTGTGTGTGTGTGTGTGTGACAACCCTTTGTGTGTGTTCTGAAGGGATGCAAATCACTGATTAATCCATTACTAAGAGTGAAAGAGATGAAAGAGTGTTTTGTCTCTTCATCGTTGATCGGATCATTTAAGAGACTCTGATTGACGCCATTACAGCCGCGCTTCCACTGTTTCATGTCGCAAACGACGACCTCGTTTAGTGATGGATATTGCATCGTTATCACCAGGATGAATGTCAAGAACACCACGCTGCTTTTCCTTTAAAGAAACATGGAAATGAGGCAATGATGCAGCGAAATGATAAACCCCCTGCAATCCAACGTGTCTCATAAAAGCGGTTGTAACAGCCCCCTCAGATGTTTGTAGGCCCGTGTGTGTGTGTGTGGTTGTCTTGGCAGCCTGGTTTGGTTTAATGACGGTGAACGCAATGAGCCATCATGAGAAATTACATTGTCCCACTCAAATCAGAGGCTACAGATTTGTCTCCGTCCTGCTGCCTTCAGACGATTTAATTCACCAGAAGAAGCTTTTCATACAGAATGTTTGAATTTACGATCAATACAAAGTTGTTTACCGACACCCCCGGGTTGAACCGCATTAAACGTTATTTCAGAGTCTTTCAGTGGAGTTGTTGATTTACATTCATCAGCTATTGACGCACTTCTTCTGAATTCAGTCTGCTCTTGTTGATGGATTCATCAAAGTCCCAGCAGATTAATGTTGCGCCAGAAACATTACGGATCTGAGACGTCTATTCTTTTCCCATGCGCTGCCTCTAGGAAGGTCGAAAGTTCGCCTATTGAGCAAGACACACACGAGGCGGACATTAACATGTGTGTGAAGAGTAGCCGGATGCAAATGTTTGTTGAAGAGTTGTACGTATTGACAGAAATGTTGTCGTTTTTAAGTATTTGCTGAAAGCCTAAAGCCATTATTGATGCGTCATACCTCAACAGCTCCATTGATCAGGACACACGTGTCAGTAATTAAGGATGCGAGCAATCAATTGTTCACGGAGTAGAAATGAGTTAATTATTAAGAGAGCTACAGTCACCGGTGAGAGAGGCACCGCTCCATTGATCAGTCGTCACCCTGTTACCTCAGTTGGATGTTTGACTTTCATTGTGCAGACTGACGTATGGTTGGAAAGTTTAACCCCCTCATTTTGATTTAGTGTCAGTGTTTGCTAAAGTTTGTCCACAAAAACGTAAGAAATGAAGTCCGAATTTGTTCATTTTCTAGCTTCTAAGAATTACAAGGTGTGGCTGTCTTTGTTGGGTCGAGTTACCATGGTTACAGTTGTTCCTGTCTTCTTGGGCGGGCGGTGTCAAACACGCACGTTGTGTCACTATGAATGTCCGCTGTGAATCCAGTGTTCCTCTCCCAAGAACCGCTTCAGTCAGATAGCATCATCGTCAGAACTGGAACCGCATTACTAACATCTGTATCTCCATTCCGCCTTCCTTCCTCAAGAGTACTCGAAGCACTTTACAATAGGTCATTCACCCGTTCACTCACATTCACACACACGTTCACACACTGATGGTGGCGGCCGCCGTGCACGGCACCAACCTCCTCAACAGGAGCAATTAGAGGTTCAGTGTCTTGCTCAAGGACACTTTGACGCCGTCTCTAGAGGAGCTGTAGATGGACCCGGTGACCTTCTGTTTCCTAGACGACCGTCACCTGAGCTACAGCGTGTGATGTAATGTCCACATGCATATAGGTCGATACGTGCGCACATCTCATAATAGTCCTTGTGTTCAATGCTTTGAATCTTTGTCTTGTTTTCATGATTTTTTTTTATAATATTTTGGTGGACTTAAGTCACCCGGATGAGTTTAACACGAGCGGGTTGTTTTCAGAGCCGTCGGCTTTAGGGGAAAGTTTCTCAGTGATGACCTTAAATCTGAGATTTAAGGCGGTTGTTTTGGAGGAGTAACGGTGGGAATCTTTACAAGAGTAAACATCACCTCGTGCAACTGGATTCCTTATTAGGAATCTGTAAGAAAGGAACATTTTCGGAGTGGAAGAGTTCTGGTTTCTCACTGATCGTCCTCCGGCTGGAACTAACAACACACTTCTTCTGGCTGCTTATTATTGAGGACAAAATGTACTATTGTAAGTCGCTTTGTACAAAAGTTAAATGGCGAACAGTTTCTGTTTGGTCAAATGTAATCGAGACTACAATCACTGGTGTGTTTCCTTCCCAAGCAGGTAAACGATCAGATCAAAACCGTCACCTCATCGTTAATCCACTCATCTTACTACTTTTAAGTTGCCTGCATTCATATGTTAGTTGTGAACTTCAGGATTCCATTCTGATATCTCCTGTTGCTAATCGGCCGGTGTATCAGCCTGCTCCACTGGAAGCCCCGAAGCTCCGGCTGCTTCCTGCAGATGCTATTCATAGCTGATCGGTTCTGAGATCTCATGTTGTCAAACATGTCGTATGTTTCAATCCATTGACTTGCAAATGATGTTGGCCTGAAAGGAGGCTGCTGTTCATAGAACCGCTGAATGATTTGTTGGCTTTGGGAAAGGAAACACTCCTCAGTGTGTGCTCATGCTGCATCACATTACTCCTCAGATTTTATGAATACTCTCGGTTGAGGTCTGGTTTTTTTGTTCGAAGAGAAGCAGCTTTAGAGAGGAGGTTGACAGCTCGGAGCTATGAATCTTAGTGATAAACGGATTTAAATGAGCCTTAAATGCAATTATGTTTCTGAGCTGTGTTATTCTTAATTCAGGGCTGGGGGCTGCATGAGGGAGTAGGGGGCTTTGATGTTGTGTTTGCCAACGGCTTCCTGAGCTCAGAGACTCTCCCTCCGAGTGTACAGCTGTTTTACTGGGGAACAGAACGCACCAGGACATGGAAAAGGGAAATGATACCTCTGGTCTTCGCTTCGTTTCTAGTCCATGAAACATAGCCAATCTGCATCAATGAGAAGCTTTATACTTAAAAGGCTGATATTATAATCCATTTGCTAGTTTCTTCTCGGCAGAGTTAAAGTTCCCGGCGCGGCGAGGGTTCACTGAGCCCCGAGTGCAGCAACTCAAAGAAGATTTTAAAGCCACGTTTGACTCTTCTAAACATGGCTAGAAAGAAGATTGGCTGCACATCAACAACAAGCGTTTGAGCGTGTAGCAGGGCGCCTCGGCTCTGATGTGTTATCTGAGCTCTTTCACCGTCTGATAATAATTCAGCGTTTCCTGCGAAGGCGCCCAGATGTGGCCGCCCGAGCCAACAGAAGCCTGAGAGAGATCCACACATGTGAAGAATAGGAACCGTCTAATAATTGGAAATGTTGGCAGGAGATGAATTTAGAATATTGAATCCTAGAATCAGGAATCTCGAGAAATCCTAGCATGGGCCTGTTTTAATTGTGTGTCATATGGATTGTTATTATAGGATTAATTGTATCTTTGTGTGGTAATAGACTGGCGGAGTGAAGTGAGAAGACCATTAAGAACAGCCCATTATCTGTCTTGACTAACTGCCTTGTCACCTCACCATACGTCCGGGGCCCACAGAGGCTTATTCCACTAATAGCTTGAGTTTTTATTGACATATTTATAGACTGTCTCTATATTAATGGAAACACTATTGACAGAAAACGTTCTCAACTCATACCGATACTGCTACTAATAGTATTATTATTTCTGAGGTTGAAGCAGACAAGGTGGCCTGTCACATTAAAAGTCACATGTTCCTGCTAAATCACACAGACAGAATTCACAGGAAGCGTAACAGTTCAATCTGTCTCCATCTATTAGTTTGACTCTGTCCTGGACACCCAAGGAGAGGGACACAGTCTAGCACGTTGTATATTTAAAGCCGGATCCTCCTGCACCCTGACAGCTTTCTAAGGTTTCACGCGTGTATTGTGTTTTGTTTTTTTTTGCTCCCACCAGCCCTGCAGAGGAGCTCAGTTTTGGTTCCAGAGAGACGGAGAAGAAAAGCCTCATTATTCTGAGCAATGTGACCAAAAATCAACTGGCCTTCAAGGTAATTGTCAGGATGGGGAATATTCTATTCTATTGCCATATTTCTTGTGCATAGATTAAGAGCGTGGCCTAATGATGGCGTCTCCACAGGTGCGAACCACAGCGCCTGAGAAGTACAGAGTGAAGCCCAGCAGCAGCAGCTGTGAACCCGGAGCCTTGGTGGATATAATAGTGTCCTTACATGGAGGTACTGCACGTTAGCTCTGCACTCTCACTCAGTACGGTTACATGCAGCAATTAGCATCCTACAAGACAACATTTGGGTTATGCAAATTCATGTAACAACGACTGTTCCTCCTCCTCCTCCTCCTCCTCACTGTTCCTGAATGCGCTGAATAATCAAATGTTTCCGTCAATAACCCGTCAAAAGTGCCAGCAGCAATTTCCTCCGCCTAACATGCACATCAGTGTTTGCTCTTATGTTGCTTGTACAGTCTATTTCCGTCTTCCACAACCATCTTTAAAGGGATTTTTTTTTGTCTCTATTTCTGAACCAGGTCATTAGTCTGCCTTTGCTATGTTGTTGAATTGAATTGCTCTCAAAACAAGTTACATCATCTCAAATGTTTCCAACAGTGTTTAAACCCAGAGAACTCCTGCAGTAGGTTTAACAGTTTGATTAACTGTACTTCACATCTTCATCAATCTGCTTTTTTTCTTCATATTTGAATTGAGAGAACAGAAAATTCAAAGCAACAGAAATTCAAACGGCAATATCTTTCTTCCACCGCACTAATCTTGAAAGTATTTCACTTTCTAGCTCGTGGATGTTTGTTTAAAGACTAGTCTTTGTTGACTTAGCTCTGTCCCTGGATGTCTTTGTGCAGGTTCTCAAGCTTCCCCCCAGGACCGATTTTTGATTATGGCTGCTGAGATGGAAAACGTGGGATCACAAGAACTCGCACAGTTCTGGAAAGAAGTACCGAAAGCCAAGATTATGGAACATCGGTACGCATCTCTGCTTCTTAGCTTCCGTTAGCAAACCAAATTCATCCTCCGCTCTCCTGATCTTGTTGATTGCCTGTTGCCACACAGGTCCTATTACAGCTGAGACAGTGGACTTGTAGGCTGCGTATTATCCGGATGGTCTCGGCTCATTAGATTGTGTCTTCCCCACAGACTGCGCTGTCATGTTCTGGAGAGCGTTAAACCAGCGGTGAGCCCTCTCAGGGACGGCCCCGATGAGCTGGGAAGCAGCGGGCAGCAGGAAATAAACACAGCAGTAAGTCCTGGCGGAAGACCGTGTACTTAAACTACACACAGTTCACATCACTTTGTTATAGATTTTCTTTCATTGCTTCATCACTCGTATCAAACCACATTTGGCTCAGCAGGTAATGTATGTGATCGAGAACAATAAGAACTGAAATGCACCACAAAATGACAATTTGTTTCATTGTCCCTGCATGTTCCAAAGATATACAGCCAGGTGCCAGACGATAACTTAATGTTCAAATCAGTAAGTATTGAGTGCAGGATTGAACGTAGGTTAAACAGCTAGTTTCTCTATCACAGTCTTGTGTAGTTCCCGTCAATAGTCAACCGCCTGGGTCATTGTAGTTTACAGAATAAACACCTTTGTTTATTCACAGTAGTTTCAGGCTCTCGTCCAGTAATACCCCCTGCTGCACACCATAGTAAGACCTGGTAGGTACCCAGTACAACCACAGTAGGACCTGCTAGCTGCCCAGTAGAAACACTGTTAGACCTGCTAGCTGCCCAGTATAACAATAGTAAGACCTGACATTTCCCTCCCAGACTTGTCCTGCTCTCCAAAGTGAACCAGTAACCTCCCAGTAACCAGTCTGCTCCTGTTAAGCGACCAGGCTCATGTGCTGCACATCTTATTGGCAGGCTGCAGCGTTTTATTTATTTCTTTTACCTGCTAAACCAACTCTGATCTGTTGTTCGCCGCTACGTGCGAACACAGACGCCTCACTGCGCGTGCATCGATCATTTAACGACGGGATCATTGATTTAAACGTGTCATGAAAAAGACAACCCACAACGTTGCACAGCTGCCTCTTTTACCAAGCTGCTGCATGAAGAGGAAAAAAAAAGTAAACCAGCTGCACCCCGATGGAGATCAGCAGGGTGTGTGCAGCTCACTTGGCCATTGAAGCAGCTTCTGTTAGTTCTAATGGAGCTTTCTATTACAACAGCCGCTTCCTGCCGCGTCTGTGCCCGTAATTCAGCCGTAATTTGACTGATTCTACTCTCGTTCCTGCTTGTCAAACACGGAGCATTTAGCCAAGCTCAGAATAAAGACTGGAAACCGCTTGACAGGCTTTTCCAAACCACAGATGTCCCGACTGACTTTAAGGATCCGTGTCCGGGGCCATTTAACGAAGACTCTAACAGGCCGCTATGTGATAAATGGGACGTGACTCATTGACTTATTTGCATGTTGTATCCAATAATACGCGCACAGACACAAAAATGACTTTGTGTGGCATCTCCACTGGTTGCCTGACCTCACCTCACCATGAGGACACCAGTCATGTGTTGTTTATCAGGATATACTTATTTATTTCAGCGGTCGGTAAGTGTGATTTACTGCCGGTCATTTAATAAAAGCCAGACTGCTTCACATCTTTATTCTTAGTAAATTGCCTCAATGCTGCAGCTTTATACTTGATGTACGAACATTAGAGTGGCATCGGTTTTCTCATATAAGGGAGCGATTATGTTTCCATCACTTATCCTGTTTACAACCAGGTGCAACAACATCAATGCTTGAGAAGAAAGATCTTTCTTATCCTTCTATTGAATTATAATTATCTCCATGTTGCTGTACTTTTATAAGCATGGCTGTTTACCTGACCTGGTCAGACCCATCGTTTGATTTCTGGAAGAAAACTAATTCGGATATTTCCCATCATGTCAAAGTTTCCCGGATGTATTCTACGTCTGTGATACTCAGAACTTTCATTCCAGGCTTTCTATCGATGAGTCAGTGACCCAGTTTTTATCTCCCCAGCTCATGCGAGTGATGGCCTGCAACTCGCGGCTGGAGCAGAAGCTGAACTCGTGTCTGTGGGTGCAGAAGGTCCTCGTGGGGTTGCTGCTGATTCTGATGGGCCTGAACCTGCTGTGCGTCTACATGCTCGGTATAGCCCAGCGGCCATCTTGACCTGTCGCCCACACGCTTTCGTCTGCCTCCGTCGAGCATGGACACAAAGACGCTCCCAGTGGGACCACAGCGGCCGCCTGAGGGCAGAGCTCCCAAACCAAACCAGAGCAGAACCTCCCCCGCGGGCCGTCGTCTTGACGATGCGATGCGTGGTGCTGACTTTAGGGACATATGACTTGTTGAGGAGCTACTATACATAGTCTCTCTACAGGCACTTGAATCTGAAGGCATTTTTAACAATGTTGCAGCAAATCATTAATGTATTTTTTAAGACCAATGACGAAGATAATAAATGTATATTTATTGCAAAACTCATAATATGTAGGAAAGAATTGTTATTTTTTTGATCATAATGTACTTTTTTATATTATATGATTCAACAGCATATTTAAAATAAAAACCTTTTTGTCAACATATCTCATTTGTTGTATTCACTCATTCAGAATGGAGCTAAAACGAGTATCCACCCACTCACCTTTATCCTAATATGTAAATGTGTAAGCCTCTCAGCTGTGGGAGCTCTGTTTTATTCAAGTACTTGCACTCATCATTAGCACAGATGTGTGTAATTGAGAACATTGCAGTGTGCGACCTTCCTAAACCTCTCCACCCGAAGACCAAGGAGCCACCAGAGATCTCTGTCTCCGCTATCTCCTATTTGTTTTAATTACCCCAACACAGGCAAACTAAAAATACCAAAGCAATTACCCGTGCAAGGACACGGCACATGATATCTACAGCCGAGATGCAGCTCAGAGTAATCAGGAATCCCAATTTGGTCATTAGACGCGTGCACACAAGTTTGGTCCGGCATCAACATGTGCAAGATCGTTCACAGTCGGCGGCGGCTGCTCGCATTCGAGGGATGATGGGAATGATTCAAGCAATAACGAGTAAGCTAATCATGTCTTCATTATGAGCGCTAGGTTGTTTCGGGCGCCTAGAATGGTTCTTTAATCGCCTCTTTGTGCCACGCAATTCCAGAAGCTCTCTGTTATGAGCTGCTTGTAAGAAAGGAATTGGATTTCTACAGCAAGCGTTGGAATCCAAGACTTGTGTTTTACTTTAAGTCTCAGCAGCAAATGCATTTTGCAATATTTGTAAGTGTCTGTGCACGAAAACAAAAGGTGGGGGTTAATGGAGTTCTTGTCTCTGGGGGGGGTAAAAGTAAAAGCATTGGTATCATAGAGAGGTGGGTTGATTTTAAGTGCATCTGAGTTGCCACACAGAGCCTGACTCAACCCAAGTTGGACCAGTGATGCCACAGGGACTGAATTAAATTATATTAATGGTGATATAATAGTGATTCCCAGGCTCGTCTCACCTGGTCGTCCAGCAGTCACTAATTACAGCCAGTGGACACGGCGTGTCTCTCCTGGCTGCGTGGGAAGCTGGAAGCCCCTCGACAGGATTGATTGAACATTAAACACCAGTGAAATCGAAACAGGGTTCAATGTTTGGTTGACCCCGGGCATTCATGCAATGTTTGAAAGGACTGTGATTTAGTCCATGAAGCAGATTTGGACAGCGGATCGATGGAAAACGAATGAACGCTGCTCTGAACTAGGAGGTCGTGGTTCGGTTGGGCAACTGTTGCATTGAACACAGAGGCGAGGACGATGCTCTTTGTGAACTGAAGTATACAATGATGGAAACAACACTGTTGTTTACAGTAATGTTAAAATAATTAGAAGTATTTCTGCAGAATTTGATTGATTAATTATGCATATTTGAAACCTTTTTATGTATTTCCCTTGCCGGTAGAAACGCAAGTGCACCAGACTGCCTTTGACGTTTGGCTGAAGTCGGTGAATTCACACACAGGCTCGTCTGTGTGGGTGTGAATTTGGCATCTCAAGAAAACAGCAATCAAAATTTGTGACTCCTTTCTCAGACAGGCGCTTGAGGAGGTGCAGTTATTACCTTGATGCGACTTCAAGGTTTTGGTTTGTAGCTCCCCCTGGATCTCCTCTCCCATCACAGCTTATCAGTCCTTGCATTTATTTTCCATGCTGAGTCTGCCCTCTGCTGGTCATAACCTGGAAGCACAGCATGGGGTGATTCTTCTCAAAGCGATGCTAGTCATTCAGACAGGAGGAGGAGGAGAGTGACAGTCAGGAGAGTGAGGAGGAGGAGGAGGAAGAGGAGGAGGAGGAGGAGGACAGAGACAGTCAGGAGAGTGAGGAGGAGGAGAAGGAGAGACAATCAGTAGACTGAGGAGGAGGACAGAGACAGTCAGGAGAGTGACTAGGAGGAGGAGGAGAGACAGTCAGGAGAGTGAAGAAGAGGAGGAGGAGAGACAGTCAGGAGAGTGAGGAGGAGGAGGAGAGACAGTCAGGAGGAGGAGGAAAGTCAGGAGAGTCAGCAGGAGGAGGAGGACAGAGACATTACAGGTGACAGTTTATAAAACTGTTCTTTTGAATGTTACGTTGAGAATGTTCCTGAGTGCGTACGTCTGAGTCCATGTTGGTGCTTGTTTGAGTCGTATACAAACCAACATGAAAATTATTACTGATACATAATTCAAGAAATAAAAAAAAAAGCTAAGGCTTTGCCTGATTCTATTTTGGGAGAGGCAGCGTCGGGAGCAGAGCCGAGAGACGAGGGAGGAGGCGATCCAGATAATCCACTCTTAATGGGTGAACAGCCATGTTAGTGCTTCTGAGGACATGCTATCATTTCATTTAAACTAGAGCCGGATACATTATTCAAAGAGGGCTGAAGGTTGGTGTCACTCACAGCTGGATCGTGTGTCCATCACGGCCACTCTGTTTACTACTCCTTTAGTACAACAAGGAAATATTTAGGAGACTCTGCTTTCAATAACTTCTATTCTGTATTGTTTTCACTTTACATTACTGATACACACATTATTTTTCAAATGCACAAGTCCAGTGCAGATTGACTCAAATTCTTTATTCATGCTGGTATATTTGTCTTTAACTCTGAAACTTTGCAGCAAATTAATGAATGAAAAACATATTTATTCAGTCAAATTCATCACACTGACGCTCAAACAACAGTGATGATAAACAACATGTTTTTGACTGAAAGGACCTTTTGAAAATGTAAGAAAAAGTTTTCTTAGGCTCAAAGATACTTTAACATTTCCAGGTGCTGAAATGAAATCATGGACAGTTCATGTCAGTGCACTTGATCTTCCCTCCGGTCTGATCGGTGGAGAAGATACTGTTTCAGTTCTGTGGGGAGATGAAGGTCATGAATCCCGTCCAGTCTCTGCTTGCCCGCAGTTTTCCTGATGTACAGCCGGCACAGCTGCAGAAGAGGAGACACACCTGGGCAGGCGTCAGGGGGGCAAAGCAGGTGCCATGACAAAGAGATGTTTTGGTTATTATCGGCGGCACCAGCCTAACGTGAGAGGCCATGAACATCTTCACAGGCAGGCTACTGGGTTACTTTGGAAGGAATACCTCCGGTTTGTCTCAGCAGCCTCTCCGCCGGGCTGTTGGGAGGTGCGAGGTCCAGGGGCTGCTTGCCTTCCAGGTTCCTGCAGGATTGATCCGCCCCGTGGTTGAGCAGCTCAGACAGCATCTCCGGGCTGGAGAGACGAGCGGCGACATGCAGGGGCGAGTCACCAGACACACTGCTGTTTGCACTCGCACCTGAAGAGAAGCAGACACTAATGAGGTGTGATACCCTCGCTGCCGAAGAACATGCCTGACACGTTCTTCTACAGCAGAACACTCAGTTAATTACAGAGAGCTCACTCACTGGTTAGACTGGATGCATGGAGGACAATTGAATACATGAACGAAGGATTTACATGTAGCTTGATGTCGCTATTAATTCAATCATTCTTATTAAACAGAACTTTTGAAGTTGTCGTCGGCCTCTGGAGTTCCACAAGGCTCCATGTTCGCCCCCCTTGTTCTTCTCTACATACATGCCTTCAAAAGGTCACATTACCTGCATAGACAATCCTTTGTGTGTGTATTATTGAGGACACTAATAGCTGTATGTCTTGTGTTGTTTTGCATTTCAACATAAAGAAACAGTGTGTTTCTAAAAGGGGTCAAAGGTAAATTGAGGACATGAGTTACCCAGTTGAAGCAGTTTCTTCACAGTACTCAGCTGCTGATTGGAGCAGGCGACGTGGAGAGGGGTCCCTGACGGGTTGATGTATTGATCCACATCTGCACCATGCTGAGCAAGAGGCTCAATGCATTCTGGGTGACCTACACAGGGCGGCCAGAATCATCGCAATGAGAAGTGCTTGAAAGGACTCTGCTTTCACTTGACATCTCAGAGAACAATACAGCTGCACAGTTTCTTCTATATCTTGCACAGCTGTCCTGACAGCATTGTGCATTTGGTAGCGACCGACTAAACTGGATCAGCAAAGATTATCCATGCGGAGAGGATGGACCTCTAACCTGCAGCTGCAGCCATGTGGATCGGAGAGCTGGAGTGGGTGGTCCCCACGGGAGTCGCTCCACGCTGAAGGAGCAGCGATACACAGGTCACATGGCCCCGGCTGCAAGCCTCTGATAGCGGCGTCTGTCCATGCACGGTTGAACCGTTAACCTGACAAATATATCATTCTGTCGGGTTAATCTCTTACTAACATGCACCAGTCGAACTAGACGACATCAATGTTTCTGACTAAATGTATATAAGGCACAAAAGATGGTGTTTTCGTTGGAACTCTTGATTGTGAAAAAACAAAACCAGAGAATAACGTCTTACTGACATTTGCCCCATTGTCCAACAAGAGCTTGGCGCAAGCTGCATGACCCTGTGTGCATGCTCCATGAAGTGGGGAAACCTGGTCCAGAGTGCTCAGATTCACACATGTTCCCTGGAAAAAATGCACAATATATAATTAATGAAAACTGTGTCCCAAAGTGAACTATCCACAACCAAAGAGACACATGAGACACGGCCCAGAGTCCCCCTTAATCATCTCAATCTTCTGTCATTTGATGTTTTTCAGACGGCAAATTGTTTTTCCAAGATGAATTGACCGCCTGCTGTAATGAAATCACACGTCCATAACAATCACAAAGCTTCACCTGAGCGATGAGTCTCCGCAGCGAGAGGACGCGTCCGTTAAACGCAGCATCATGAATGGGAGCCCAGTCTGATTCAAGGTCTACAAGTAGACAATCATAACAACAATCGGCATCTTCCTTTGAAATAGAAATGATGCCTTCAAGGACACGATGAATCTGTGTGAAAGCAGAGAGAGGAGCTGGCTGCTACTCACCGCTCATCAAAGGATTGGAGAAGAAAACATTTCCAGTTTGACATGTCCTGTCTTGCGGCGTGTCTTCGGGTCCAGCTGACATACCTTCACGTCGTTGTTACAAAAGCTGCTTTATGGTCCAGTTGTTTGGAATCATGGGTTTTCGCAGGGGGAGGCTGAGCTGTGTGCAAACCTGGAGTCAACACATGTCTGAGAGTCACTTCTTCCTCATCTGTTTTCAATGTTTTTTTTTGCAGCAACTCTGTGCCCTGGTGCTGTGATGTCATTTCCTCTCAGGCAAAGTATTTGCCCTCCAGGAAGCAGAGTGGTTGAATGTGCGGGTTTCCCTCTCAACCAATGAAGGTGCAGAAAACAAGAGAGGCCTGTTTAGCTGCTCTGTATTTTGTGTGTAATCTGACACTATGAGTTCACACCCATCCTCTCCTGCTGGGCAGCACTGGGGGAGGGTACTGGTTGGGGTTGAGTAGAATAAAGAGCTATTGATCCATCTTTAGTAGAGATATTAGTTTAATAACTAAAAAATGTTTGAGTGATAATAACAAAAACATTCTATCATGCCTTTGCAAATATGTTGACAAGAGGTCCGACGATTGTTCTCACGTTCCAATTCTTTCATGATTAGCCGTGATAAGAGAAAGACTCGTCTTAATCTGAAATCCCAGATTCATGCACCTCTGTTATACGTGATAGATGTGTGATCAATATCTATTGTTTTGAAAGCTGCAATCACAGCATGTCCTGACCAGCAGAGGGCAGCAAGAGAGAGCAGACGCACAAAGGCGCTGCAGAGCAGCACCACTCCTCAGGGTGTTTGTTAATCCCTGGCAGCAGGCTGCAAGTTTTTCGTACAACTGACTTCGTGCCATGTCAAGGAAGGTGTGTTTGGATTAGAATTCCATTGTACGAACCCGATGAATGCCCTCTCTGTAGGGTTGATTTATAAAAGCCCTTGATGCCTTTGTTTTCCCAAATAAATCTGCTTGTCCACTGGTTTTGTCAGATCTCCGTCCAAGAAAGCAGATCCAGCTGCTGCCGTGGCCTTTTCCTCTCTGTGGACGAGGCGGACGGGCTTTTAGAAGGGAAATCATTTCAACAATCGTCGCCTAAACATAAAGATGTGGAAGAGAAGTGCACCAAATGTCATCATTTGTTTTGAAGCCGCCCATCCCAGTGCAGCAGAAGGACATTTTCCCCTCTCTTTCAGAAATGCCTTGACAAAGAGTTGACAGCAGTGTTTCCTCCCCTGATCGGACAGCCAGGACCTAAACTATATGCAGCACGGCAGAGTGAGCCACCGGGGTGATCAAGGCTGTGATTACACTGCAGCTCTTAGTCATGATTTTACAACAATCCGCCTCTTCAGAGATATGAACTGCTCTGCAGAGCATATTCAGAGGTCCCTTATTGCAGCCTGGATCAATGCTTTTCAATTGACCACAAGTTAAATGGCCGGATATATGATAGGTCTTTAATAAGCCCACTCTTTAATTCAGAGACGGAATTGTATCAATAATTATGACCAAGTGTGAGCTGCCCTTATTGACCCCCCTGTGACCCCCCGCTTAGTCTGGTTTTAAGTTCTTCAAATACAAATGTATTTGTGAATGTTTCATGAACACATTATAAAACATGAACATGTCAAAGGTATTAAAAGTAGATTAACACACAACCTCTCTACAAATGTGAGGCCTCTGAAAGTCTGGGGCCCCAGGTCAGCCTTGGGGTGACGCCTGGCGGAGGAAGAAGCCGCTCCCTGTTTGGTTTTTATTGTCGTCGTCGTCTATGATGACCTTGATTGACGTTCGTGTTCTCAAAAGATCCCATTTAGTTAACTAACGAGACACGCGTGGGACAGCAGGACGAGAAACAAACATCAACACAGAGGGTGAAGCAGGGATAACTCCAGAGTCCAGGGGTGTCTGGAGGTCAGAGGGCGAACGACAGGGGGAGAGGGAGGACTCATAACTGACAAGACGTATTATAACATAATATCAAATATGAATTAAATATGAGATTTTGTCTTTTTCCAGGGGGCTCCACATCTCTAGCTGCACCGCTGACTACTCCTATAGTGATATTAGTACATCTACTACCTTAAATAGGCTATTCTTAAAGGAAATACACCTTATTTTGGTTCTGCACCTCTTTCTCACTTCCCCTTGTGCCTCATGTATCTGTTGTTCCTTGTTATTGTCTGCAGACCTCCACGGTGCAGACGACAGCTTTTATGTAAACTAATCAGATCAAACGGTGGATTGCTGACCTCTCATTACTTCAAGCCTGCACCGTAACACACAACAGCCCTTCTTGTATTGTACGACTGCGGGGATTAAATGGAAGCACATGATGACTCAACCCCGTGATTTCTCAGAGAAATGGGCTCAGGACTCATTTCCTCTCCCTTTTTTCTCTCCCTTCTCCCTCCGCTGACACCGTGGTCGACCTCTCCCGGGTGTGCTCGTGTCTCTCTCCCTCCCTCCCGCCCGCCATGGCCTCCCCTCGGCTGGAGACCTTCTGCTGCTCCAACCGGGACGCGGCGACCGACTTTGTGGTGACTTTCCAGCCGGTGTTGTTCGGGGCTCTGTCGGTCGGCAGCGCCGGGTTGAGCCTCCTCTTCTCTATCCTGCAAGTCCTGCCCAAACGGAAAGGATACCGGAGGCTGGGGCAGTATCCTCTGCCGAGGCCCGCGTCCTCCTCGCGGATCTTGTTCATCGTCAGTGTGTGTGACATCCTGGGATGC
Source organism: Macroramphosus scolopax (assembly GCA_901007825.1). NCBI lineage: Eukaryota > Metazoa > Chordata > Actinopteri > Syngnathiformes > Centriscidae > Macroramphosus > Macroramphosus scolopax. The sequence goes on along the minus strand of CAAKHC010005058.1, from coordinate 84,527 downwards.
GCAGGTAAGGACCGCAGCTGGTTCCAGAGCAGCCGAGGGAGAGGAGGCAGCAGGGCGGGAAACCCTGGATCCCATTACACACACACATGTTGTTATTAACCCTTTTGTTGCACTGCTGCATCTGACTTATTCAAACAGGAAACATAAGGATGAAATATTTTCTTCTGTGTGAAAACTTCCGTCAATAACAGGTATTTTATTTTGAAACTTGGTTCAAAAAACTTTATTTTGAAGGTGTTAATATACCTCTGCAGAGAATATATGGGATTTGTAGTTCTGTAGAACTTTCATTTTATTTATCTCTTTATTTTTAAGGTTAATTAGAAAAGGGTAAAGTAACATTAAGGTTTTATATATAATAGTTAGTAGTAAGTCGTTTGTCAAGCCTTTTATATATTATCATGTGGTCCAATTAAATCTCCTTCATAGTTAGCAAACTAGCAGTTGTTTGCCGGCAGCAACTTCCAGGTGAAGCAGCCAACAAAAGCTTTATAAAGATTATCGAGCAAGAGTTCATCCAGGATTTTATACGTCTAATTTATGATGTAACAAAAGCACAACCAACATCCGCTCGTTGGCAAGTTCCTCCCAATAAGGGTGAGTTATAATAGAGCCCCAAAAATATATGAAACTGATCTGTCAATGATTTACCTCACTGCCTCCGACATTCATCTTGGCCCCGGAGAAACTTTATTAATTGTCAGAAGATGTCCTTATATGGTCTTCCAGCACGGTTCCAGTCTTGTTATTGAGTTGTTAGTCCTGGCATGACCTTCCCAAATATGACGCCAACCATCTGCTGGCCTGATCCCATTTCTGTTTGACCTGGACAAGAGGGCAGATTATTTCCTGCAACCTCATGATGTGATGTGTATCACGATACAGAGGCCGAGACACAATACGTATCGCAATACACACAGAATCCACCACAACAGCTTTTCTTTATTATTCTGTAGAATAGCAAAGGATTGAAACAGTTCAAATTCAGGCACATGGAGGTTTTAAAGATACATTAAAATATACAGTATCTCATTCCAGAGCTGTTAATAATGCAAATTAAAATATAAAAAGAAATAATCAACAGTAATACAGTGTTTGATGCTGTATTGATACAGTAGAATCTCCATTGATCCAAGGAGTGATAACAATAGATTGCTATGTTGTTATTGTGAGCTTTCTTTTTCGTAGTTCTAACGACAAAGCAAACGTATGAATCATAAACCCTCTTGTGAGTAATGAAATGCATCCGTTGGACTTCGCTTTCTCTCTGGCTCACATGGTGGGCTCGTCCCTAAATCAACCGCCGTCCAGCCAAGTTAATAACACACACACACACACACACACACACACACACACACACACACACACACACACACACACACACACACACACACACACACACACACACACACACACACACACACACGGCTTTAACTAAGTTCATCCCTGTCACACTACGACAGAACCGTTGAGGTATTTGAACTTCTCATTCATCACTTTGGCTTCTGCTTTTTCGTAAAAAAAAAAGGGCAGGGAAAGAAAAATCATGTATCTGTATGTACTTAGCACCCTGACAGATTCACTCATCACTGGAAACTTACAGCTTCCAGTACACCCAGGACACGATTTAATGTGAGATGCACAGCAGCATGCAGTCGGCATCACGTAAAGCAGGGAGAGCTCCCTTTATTTTTCCAGGCCCTCGTGTTAAAAATGGAAGCACCCTTATAAAAACACACCTGGAGGCTGTTCATATTTCCATGATGTAAAGGACTCCACGACTGGAAGCAATTCATTGCACCGAGTGAAACAGCACTTAGATGTGTTTTGAATGTTAATTGGAACCAGTCTGGGTTTTAATGTCTTTTGGGGTTCCTCTCCTCTTCCTGCAGTGTGGAACAATGTTGTTATTTTCCCCTCTTGCAGGTATCATTGTAAGGTCATCCCTCTGGCTGGGCCTGCCCAACACAGTTGACCGCATCTCACAGGGCAACAGCACCGATGTCTGGCCGGAGGTCTTCTGCGTCGGCAGTGCAGTACGTACGATTGACAAGTCCGAGATGCTCACATGGACTATTTGGCATATAACATAATTATAAATCCTTTCTATCTTTGGTAACATGGCTACTGATAACAGTGATAGATATCCTACAGGTGCATTTATCAGATATGTCTTCCAGATGTGGATCCAGTTGTTCTTCAGCGCTTCTTTCTGGTGGACCTTTTGCTACGCCGTTGACGTCTTCCTGGTGGTGAAAACATCTGCAGGAATCAGGTGCGCTCGGCCTCCTGCTCCGTTTCGTCACAGTCAATCATCTCATCGCCTCTTGCACCGAGCAAGATGAGGCACAACAAGCTTGTGACAGTCACATCCACCGTCTAATGTCTCTAAATGTACTGGAACCATGAGAGAGGGAACACTGACAGGAGCCGGATTGTTGTTGTTTCAACCAGCTAACAATGTGTTCCCTCCTCCCGTCTGTGTTTTACATGTGTTTGGCTGCACATGAAAAAAATTTGCCCTCCAGATACGGAGCTGCAGCATGTGTTGTGAGCTCAGTCTCATGACTCCTTTCTTTCTTTCTCCATCAGCACCATTATCCTCTACCACATGATTACATGGGGTCTGGCTGTGCTGCTGTGTGTCGAAGGGGTGGCCATGCTCTACTATCCATCAATCTCAGAGTAAGAGACTCACTCCGACGTCCTTCAGCTGCACTCTCGGCTTGTCAGGAGATAAACGGACCGATTTGATGGTTTAACTTGTGATTACTTCCCCGTTTCTGTCCCAATGAACGAGTTTCTTTGTGTGTGGCCGGATTCTAGTGTGAATAACCTCTTTGATTGATTGTTCCATGTCATGATCCATGTCAGTTGTGAACAAGGCCTGCAGCACGCTATACCTCACTATGTCACCTCCTACGCACCGATGCTGCTGGTGCTCGTCGCCAACCCCGTCTTCTTCAATCGGACCATATCTGCAGGTCAGTTCCTCACAGTGAAACAAAATCTAAGATATTTTCTCACGAAAGCAGGTGGGTGCAAATAACGCTTCTCTCTATTTTAGTGACATCTTTACTAAAAGGACGACAAGGAATCTACACAGAAAACGAGAGACGGCTGGCCAACGCGATCAAAATACGCTTCTTTAAAATAATGCTGGTGTTCTTTGTTTGGTAAGTTACCCATCTTTATACATCATATGCAAACTACACAGACGTAATACATATTCTTCTTACACTTCTATGCAATTTGTGGCTTTCATTCATCTCCATTTGGTATAAAAATCAAGTATTTACATGTCATTGCAATGCATTAAAGTCTCTGCTGCTAATAGATGTTAACTCATGTCAATGTCCCCTCTGATGTGTCAGCTGGGTTCCCAACATCATCAACGAGTGCCTCCTCTTCTACCTGGAGATGCAGGCCGACATCAATGACGGCGGTTTAAGGAACATCCGGAACGCAGCCCTCATCACGTGGTTCATCATGGTGGGTTGGAAACACCGGTGCACTCTGATCATCGCCTCCGTTGCACTTGTCTAACACCCTGATTGTTCTGTAGGGTATCATGAACCCGATGCAGGCTTTCCTTAACACGCTGGCCTTTCACGGCTGGACCGGATTCAAGGTCGACTTCAGTCTGCAGCGGAGGAGGGAGACGGCCTGGGACTCGGTTTCCACCCCAGTGCCCAACCCGGGAAGCCCCGCCACCATAGTGGGAAGTCATCTATTCTACCAGAGTCATGTGCAGGAAGCCAAGAAAAATATGATGCTCAACGGGCAGCAGCAGTCTGATGCCATCAGTGTCCTCTCAGAAGGTAATTTGGCTCTCAATGGCAGTAACAGCTCACCTGTATATCAGGGCTGGTGAAGCTGACACACTTCCCAGCAGATCAGTCTGTCTTCTGACGCTAAGGTCGGACTACTCTCTTCAAATGTCCCGACATAAATACAGCAAGAGACCATCCACTGAGGAATCTACTCCAAATGTCTGAATACTTTCCTATTAGAGAAGTTCTTTCACTCTTTTATAGATTTGGAGCCATCGACCAGGACAAAGTTAAAGCTCTATGTGATTAATTTGTGTGTTTTTTTTTTTTTTTTTTACCAGTGCTGTAGCTGACTATTGCTGGATGTAATAATAAAGCATGTAGCATAATGCAACTGCCTGCAGAATTGTCTGTTTTAATACGTGATGTATTAAATAGTCTGCATGTGTCTCTTGCTCCACCGTTACCAGACATGCTCGTTCACAGTGTAACAGCATGACTGCGGTTGCAAATTTGATCTACCGATCAGCCAAGTTAACATATAGAGCTTTAAGTGTCGTCTTCTTTCTCTCGTTTCTCCTTCACTAACCTCTTCGTCAGTCACCTCACCTCTTCCTCGCGCTCTGTCTCTGCCTCTCTTCTGTGCAAAGGCTTTCTGAGACATTCATGTGTTATTTGACCCATTGAAGGTCAAGATGAATGTTTCTTAATAAGGATCCGAAGGCTGGATTTGTCGTGCAGACAGGAGATTCAGCCAGACTTAAAAAAAAAGTCAAAGTAATACAGATTCGTGAAAACAAGTATCATTGGACCCTCAAAATATATGCATGTAAGGAAACTTACACCCTCAAACTACCTCAATAGCTTAAAGGTACAATTTGTAGCTGATCTGAACAAGCTTGCGCTTCATATTTGACAGTTCGAACCAGCAGGGGGCACCGTATCACCAGAAAGACAAAGTTTCCACTGTTTCTACTGTAAGAGAAACAAGGTAATAATTACATCCTTTGCATGAATCGGAGGGTGAAACTGTCAATCCACCAGTCGATTTACTTTCCAACTAACACCTATGGACAGAACCGCTGGGTAGTGACAGTGCGGCCGACTTGAGTTCCCTCCGTCGGGTGGCTAGTCTTCACTGCTCCCTTGTGCTGCTTCATCATGGATCGCACCAGTGTTCCTGTATCGTTTTGTTATCCACGCTACCCCCAAGAACACCCACGAGAGATAGTTGATTAACTCCTTGGGTATAAGTGCAGCCGTGACTCCTTCATGCGGCAGTGACTCACTGATTACGGTCCAGGGCCTGCTGGTTAGTATACTCAAAAATTAAAAGTGCCATGCAATGACAAACTGTAGCATCTCATTTGATAGTGTAGTGCAATGGCCATAATCCCTTGGTGATGGAGGTACATGTGATGATATGATTGGTTCTGTGCAGTGACGGAGGCTGACTTCACCTAGTAATTCCACCCTCCCCCCTTGTTTTGTCTTGCTAGGTTCAGATTCTAGTACAGTTGAAATCCGCATTTCCAGCGAGCTACAAGACTATGACGATGTAGATGCTGATGGAGAATCCTTGGAGACCTCTGTGAGGCGCTAGCCGGGGGTCGTCCACCACCCACCTCACTGTACTTCGCTGTGTGATGTTGTTTCAGTACGACTCCTCTTCGGCTCTGTATCGCTGGTAAAATGGTCCCAGATATTTCCTGGTTGAGATTTCCGTAGTTGCTGTGAAAGAATGTCCTTTTTCTGTCTTGCAAGGCTTTTATAATCTACCTAATCTCTCTTCAAGTTTTTCTTTATTACACATTACAGTTACACAAAAGGTAAAGCACACTCGAATAGCATTTTACAGTCTTTTGATGTTGAGCTCTCGATGCAAAAAGGATACAAGTAGTTTAAGAGCAAAAATCACTGTATTTCCCCAATTGTCAATTTTTGTATTTTTTGCACACATTCCTTGTTATTCTATTAAATATCAAAAATATTTCTTAAGGTTTTGTTGGTGATACTTTCTTGATGTCTAGAAATGCACTGGGAGACTGCAAACCTCCGACAAGTCCAATGTAAAACGATGATTTTCTCTGTGTAGAATGAATCATCCAGGTAGTTTTTGTGTAATCCTCCTATCCCACAAACATCTGAACACACACAAACACAACCACAAACCCTGTCGCCTCAGACGTTTCATAAATACTCCAAACAGCACAGAAGTCAACACACAGGCTCCATTTTTTTTCTGATATCAAAATAGAGTGATTTATTTGAGACACTGAAAGACTTGAATGTTTTGTCTTGGAAACAGGTGACCACACCCTGGACCAGGGTGCGAGAGAGATAATAGCTGTCACAGCACTTAATCCACATTGGCCACCAACCCACAGCCCAATTCTCAGTCTGACACAGACAATAATGGCTCTGAAAAAAGTAAGAAAACAATGAACCACCCATTAACATCCGATTGTGACATGTTTAAAAAAAAAAAAAAAAAGAAAAGACAAAATAAAATAAAATGTCGGCCCTTCACTTTAAGCAAAATCATTTGCTGAACCCACCGTGACAAAAGTGCACTTCACATTGCTTTAGCAGAAATTGAGTGAAAGGGAAAGGAACCGGACAAAATGGAAATCAAAGTGGTGACATGTTGAAAATACTGTCTTCGACATTGGATCCCAGTGAGCAGAGCCGGACATACAGCACACTATTGTTGCTCAGACCACATGTGTATTCGAAAATTGGATCAGCTGGTAGCATTACATGGGAACTTTCAGTAGATTGATCAGAGGAAAGAAAGGGCCAGAGGAAAAACCACGGTGCTGCTCATCACGCTGTAGCTGTTTTCCCCGCTCGGATCTGCGTGATCGTTTCCTGGGTAGGGTTTTGTTGATCCCGATAAACATACATCATGAACTAAAAAATCACATGTGGATAACTCCATGAACGCAGGGTTTATGCGCCGCACATTTCATCCATGCCGTTCAGTGATCAACAGGAAAGCAAACCTGCTGAATGCGTTACTGAAAAGAAAAACAAAAAACTTTTTTTTAAACTTGTTTAAAAAGAGGTCTCGTTGTGGATAATCGGTAAAGACGTTGACAGCTTTAGCCATTTATGAGCCTCTACATGACGTCAATAAGGTATACTGTATATAAACATATACACAGTATATAAGTCTGTGTATTAATCTAATTTACATATCTTTACATTCTTTAAATTTACATCCAAAAAATGGGAGACAGTTCTCTTTGTAAACCACACGTTTCACATTTTTGTTCATGTTTTCTAATCGTGAGTGAATTGAACAAGCCAGTTTCCGATGGTACGTCTTCGACTATTTCTTGGCAGAATTTCCTTTTTGTTGACCTGATGTTCAATGTGAGCGAGCTAAGAACTACCTCGTAGCGACACACTCATTTTTTTTTTTTTTGACTTTCAAGAGTCCATCTGTGGGAAACAGGAAAAAAAAAACAAAAAAAAACGAAAGACACTGAAACAAAATCATGTCCGGTGAGGAGAGTTCGAGCACCCTGTCAACAGACACCAGCTCTTCAGTGTTGATGTTACTTGTGTCATGTCTCCACTTAGTTCATTTGGACATTAAGTAACATTTGCTCAGAGGAATTCTAAAAACCACAACCCTTCTTGCATAATTTGTTGCCTTTTCATGTGTCTCAGTAACACTCTTCTCTTCAAAAAACTCATCCATCCTTACAAACCGATAACAGCTGGACCAGTGGCCCGGAGGGATCACAGCACTTCCTCATTAGAAACCTTGTAAAACATGGATGCACCGAGGGAGTTGGATTCAGTCCAGTCTTGGGGATGTCTTAACTGGCTTCCATTATGTCTCAAACAGGCATATCATAAACACACATCTGCAAACTGTGAGGTGCTCTGATTTCAGGTGGTGTTTTTGCCTCAGTAGCTGCTGCAGTCATCTGGTTAAGCTCCTGTGAGGGTTTGCGTTTCGCTCCACCATACGACCCTTTTTCTGAGCAATGAGAGTGTGTTTGCGGATGTCAGAAGAAGGCAATCTGCTGCAAATTCCAGGATTCGTCATCAAAGGTCAGCTATTTTCGGAGATCCAGAACACATACCTGGTGGATAGAGGGATGGGTGATATTAATACAAACAACATAACTTTCTTTACTTCCTGCTATAGAATAAAGATTAATGAGGTGTTTCAGACACTTTTACTTGCAAGCACCTAACTTAGAAACTCCTGCTGAAGGAGTAAACAACTTATTAGAAATCCCCACTTAGTGAACCCGATGGCCGTGGCTTACCGAGCCGTCTGACGCACTGGCACCAACTTTGTCCCCTGTGCTGTTCCAGCACACTTCAAAAATACCACCGGTGCCTCTGTAGCTGTGCACCAAGGCTCCAGTCTGAAACGAACAGCACAAACTCATTATTTATAAACTCCATCAATATTGAGCAACCACTGCTTCTTTTCTCCCCTGCTGTGTGGCAGAGCGTATATCCGTGTGAGTCACTTACCGTGGTGTTCCAAATATGGACACACTTGTCAAAGGAGCCACTAGCAAGGTGCTTGCCGTCTGGGCTGAAGGCCACGCTGTAGACAGGTTCCTGGTGTTTTGTCAGCGTGTGAATACAAACCCCACGCTCGACATCCCACAGTCGCACTGTCGAGTCGAAGGATGCGCTGGCGTGTTTAGGAGACAAATAAGCAGAAATCAGACAGGATAGCACAACCACAGGTTTTAAATCCTCTATTTCTTTCCAGGATTGTCATTATAAAATTACTCGCACAGCAGTTTGCCTTTCGAAAACATGTTATAATTTAGGGATATTAGAATTTACAGTTGTGGTTTGGAACTACTATATTTGATTTTTATGATGCAGATCTCTGCAGAGACGATGAACAGGTCCCCTTTGCCCGCCATGTATCCAATATAAATACCTTTTGGTTCTTGTACAGAACGAGGGGTTGCTCCGTACGGAGGACTAGCTTTGTTTGTATTGTGAAACCAACATCTTGTGCGTTCATGCCCACTGGGCATGTTGCAAAATTAGGTTTCCTCCGTTTGCCTGTTTAGATGTGTTCTTCCGTGATTGCATTATCACAACACCAGATGGCGCCGCAAGTGCCCCCTCAAGTCTTTGCCAAACAGGGTTAGACTCATAATTTGCCATATGTCTTGTTAACATGTTTGTTTCAAATGCCATTTTTTGGGAGAATCAACCCACCACCATCTCTAGACGTAAACAGTTTCTTCAGACTGATTCAAGCCTTTTGCTCATTTCATAAAAACCCCATCAGATGGTCATATGCTTTCATCAGAGACGGACACTGTTATCATCATTTAGATGTAATTGAATTGTGGAGCAACGGCCATCTCACTAATATTCTCACGAAGTGAGATTTATTCATTTCCATTTATCCAAATCCGCCAAATTAATTATAATTAAAGGAGCCAAATTAATAGAGCTTCTGCTCTGAAAACAACCCACATAGATAATTCCTTCCATCAGGGAGCCACTTAATCTGGAATGTGGTGATTGTTGTCTGGCTGCACCCTCTTCATATCAGCGTACAATCAGACTTATTTTATAGCCTGCCATTTTTGAAAGAGTTAAATGTAGACAGAACATATTAATATCCTGTGTGTTCCCATGGCAACATATGAAAGCAAACTCACATGGATATTATATGTATAATAAAAAAATGCACAGAACATGTACTGCTCAACGGGGGCATTTTCTCAAGAAGCCCCTTCCAAGCCGTGGAGATGTTGACAGTTTTATTTCCTTTGTGAATTATAGGCACGTATGCTGGGTTGTCAGTAAGGGCTATAAATTCCTGCAGCATTTGAACTAGAACTTTTACACACGCATGCACATCTGGTCAGAATGTAAAGCTGTGGGCCATTGACGATTACTAGCACCGAGACTTTTCCTAAAACACAGAATCCTCTGAATGCTATAACAAGTGTTCCCCTCTCATACGGGCATGCAGATTTACTACGAGTATATCCAAATACATAGTTTATTCTGTGCACAAAAGCGACAACCTTTCTCCTTCAATTGATCAGTGTGGGTGGTTGGCCTTCATGGTCCTGAATGAGACCTGAATGTGAGTGATTCCCCACCTGGCGAGCATGATGTTGGAGTTGGGGTTGCTGGTGCCCGGGCCTGTGGGGCTCCACTTGATAGTGTAGATCTCTTTACTATGAGCCTGGAGGTCATGGACACAGGATTCCTGCTTCATACTCCAGATCTGTAACAAGGTAACACCAACAGACGTGAACACAAAGCAACACCCAGATTAGCTGTCTTTAAAATCTAAAGCCGTGGATGAGCCTTACCTTTAAGGTCATGTCATCTGAGCAGGAGGCCAGCAGCATACCTGATGGATCCCACTTAATGGCATTAACTTCGTTCTGTAAAACACAACACTCATTAGGATGACCGTCTGTAGAGTCTAAGATGCGGTGAGATGAGGTCAAAAGTGAAAAATCTATTTACAGTGTGTCCCTGGAAGGTCTTGAGGGGTCGGTCGCTGCCGAGGCGACATACGTGGATGCACATGTCTGTACTGCAGGAGGCGAAGGTGGTGTTGTTCTGCCAGTCGACATCCAGTGCTGGGGCTGTGGGATAATTGAATGCATAAGTCCTCGTTCATTAAAGTTTGGGAGGTTTATGAGAGCACAATACAACCGTGTATTTATTTCCTGCAATGACGTGCTTTTATAGAAGACGCTTTACCGGAGTGGAAAGGGAACTGCTGCTTGGCCTCTCCTGTGTGTGCATCCCAAATGATTGTCGTCTGGAAAAGGGAAATGAGCAACTCAAAACAGGTGTGCAAAAGGTCTCCGCAAACCATTATATACAATATTACAGATACCTGGTGTGTGAATTTCTGATTAGATATTTAACCAGCTTCTCTTTGCATCATCGTACATAGTTTATGATATAAAAATACAATCATCCACACGCTAATCATATTCCCAGTTAATGTCTCTATAGCCAAAGAATGTATCTGTCTTAAGATTCCATCTATATATATTATACGTGTTGTAATAGTACAATATATAATATTACGCTATGATATGCCAGGTGAAAATAAAACATTCTAAAATTCAAAACTTATGAAATAAAATAAATCATCTCAGGGTTGTAGATAATAAAGAGCCTTCATTAAATACCTTATCTACTCCAGCACTGAGAATGGAGTTCCCCTTCTTGTTCCACTTGAGTGCAAATATGGGCCCTTTGTGCTGCCCCAAGGTGCTTGCCAGATTTCCTAATGGATGAAAGCCATATCCATTTCTTTAAGAAAAGATCCTTCAAAAGTTATCTAAGATTGAATCATTCATAACAAATGCCATAAAGCTTCAGAAAGGACACGACTCCAACTAAAGATCGTACCATCTTTTGTCCATATCCTGGCAAAGCCGTCATACGAGCCTGTTGCCAGGAGAGTCCCGTCGCTCTGTTGGTTAGGAAGATGGAATTGTTATTGAACTGTCCTCAGCCTGATTACCACAAGTTAAAGAAGAGGACTGATGTGCATGGATTATTTGGAACCTACATTCCAGTCTAGGGAGGTGACGTCTTTGTTGCTGGGGACATCCTGGCCACCTTCTCGGATGCAATGGCGCAACACCAGCTGGGTGGAGTTGGAGTTATTATTCTCGTTGAGGTTCCAGATCCTGGCGGTCGAGTCCCCCGAGCTGAACAGAACACCAAAGCAGCAGAAAAGGGGGGGTCAAAAGATTGTTGAAATATAAGCTGTCAGCGATGGTTCTTATGAAATCATATATTTTATTAGCTAAAAATCCAAGTCTGTACACAATACAGTGTGACTCATCCAGCTGATTTAAGATCTGTTTCAGCAGAGACAGAGACTCACCCTGAGGCCAGCAGATCGCTGACAGGGTTCCAGGCACAGATGAACACTTCAGACTCGTGGCCCCGGAGGACTGTGGCTTTACTGGCGGGTATCTCCACGTCCATATCCATCTCCATGGGCTCACAATGGTTATCTGAGAAGTTTAAAGTCCAGTGTAAATACATTGATGACAGATTTACATGAATATCTGTTATTGCCAAATGAAAGGAAGGGCTAGATTTACAACCAGGAATGTATCTTCAAAGATAATCAATTATCGCTTGTTTTTTTCTTGCTCTTATATGCCAGTGCGACTTCTACTTTGGAATCTCAGACAATTGACCCACTAGGAGAGCTCAAAAGGATTACAATGTGAGAACAAAGTCACAGTACAGGTTTAAGTCTCGAAAAGATTAATGAATTTACTTAGACTGAAATCTCATTCACACCTTTCCTGCTGCAACTCACACCTTTAATGAAATTCTATATATGCTGACAAAAACGTGAACTCCTATTCACAGTTTCCTGGTGATCCACACCTCTCAGGTTTCACTGACAAAGGAAGCTGACAAGCCGCTAATGAAAGCACATTCGGTGACAATTGCATTGCTGCTGCAGTTGTTCCTGTGTGTAAAACTCTTCGTCCTTCAAAGTCATCTGAAGTGAAAACTGTGATGACATGGTAGATGTATTGCAGCCTACCTCCTTAGGCAAAACATACAAAAGGAAGCGCCGTTCCTACCTTATATGTACCTCTACCTCCCTTTTTCCTCACACAGATATGAATCACATATCAAAGTTGCATCGTCTGCTGCAAGTCTGGAAACTTGACACTGAAGTATTAAGCTGGATTACATTAATAAAAAGTGACATATCCATGTCTTACTCATGATGTGAGTGCCGTTCTCCTCCCCGTTTACAGTGGCTTCACCATTCTTTGGTGCCATGGACTGGTTTCCAGATGTCGAAGCTGCCATGGCACAGGCGGCCTGCTGCTGGGCTAACTTGTCGCGGAAGGCCTGTTGCCGCGTCTGCACCACATCTGGCATTACTGCATCGATGAGCGACAGCGACTCAATTGGCCGTCCATCGAAGACTGTACCATCCTGCCAGGGCGACAACAGATGACAACACATTATGAGGGGGTGTGATTTTTAATTAATGACCTGTCTGGAACCATAAGTCCTGGTAATGACTGATTATCATCCTCTGCAAACATTCTTTCAGTATGAGCATTACTGAAGATATGAAAAGCATCCACCCGGAGCCGGGTAAGACCTTTTATTGATAAAGGACTGCCACTAAGCAATAGAGAGCATTTGTGTATGTCAATAACAACAAGCCTCTGTCCTCACCTCGTTGATGCTGATTTCGGCCTCCACATACTGAAGCCCTTTCTGCAGGATGGAGATGAGGGCTGCAGGGGGCACTAGTGTTCCATTGATGTTAGACTGGCTGATGTGGCTCTCAATGCCAAAGGTGAATGCTGAGTGAGAGAAACCTGAAAACAAAATACCATTCATATTCATTAAGGGAGAGAGTGCCAAGCACAGAATGTGCACATACACAAGAATGTCTTGTTTGATCAAAACAAATTGTATAACAAGTATGACATTTGAGAGTGTTATTCAGGATACGAATGTCAATGTTGACCTCTCCAAGCTACCAATAGATACTGTTTGGCTTCAGCGCAGCTAGTAAAGCACCGCAGCAAGGATAAAAAGGATACTACTATGGCATACATTATTATGTGCATCCGCAAAGAGAGCATGTTGCAGAAGATGGATTGCCTTCTTACTTCGATCCAACATAAGCTGAGGTATTACTGTTAAGTGAGCATGTAATGTGCCCGTGAAAACATAATAGATAATAGATAGCAAAACCAAACTACAGTACGATAACATCCCCAAAAATAAGACATTCATGGATTAATCTCAAATAAAATCATTTCTTTTATCCTAAAGCAGCATCAGTGTGAGACAAACCTGATTCTTGGAGGTATCTGTAGACCAAGAAGTTCACTTCGTCACTGGTAATACTCATTTTAGCCCAAAGAAACGTTGGAGGTCTGTTGGAATGCTGGGCTCACTCCTGCAGATATCCAAGAACGGAAAGAAAGATGAATATTAAGAGGCCGTGGTCTCACACATGGCAAATTATTACTCCATTCTAACATATTATAGCACTCTCTACTAAAAATAGACACAACCTCTGCAGACCAGAACAAATGTCTCCTTATTTCTGCCTAGTGATGCAGTCACATATTTTTATTACACACAGGGCAGCATCGACTTCCAGCCTCTGTTAGTGCAAGGTCGCTCTTGTCTTCCCACTGCTGCATGATTCCCTTCCAGTGACTACCAGTGTTGCAACGGTATGAGATTTTCAGAAAATATCCCATGACATTAGCACGATTATTTTAAATGATATAATTGACCAAATTCATTTTACAAAACATGTCCTGAGAGATTGAACCTGATACACTTCAAACCCATTGACAAGAGAATTGTACACGTCATGATAGCTGAACATTTTTATACCACGGTATACCACTCTGTAATGCTACCCCAACGTGTGATTTTAGAAAGCGTGCTAGCGTTCCAAAACAGATGCGTGACATGTCAGACAACCTCATCAGCGTCTAGAATGAGCTATCCCACCATTGTCTCGTTTACAATTGTCAATTCGGAGCTGTCATCATTGCTATGGTGGAATATTCCGCCCATTCCGGCTGTGTGCTTTGTATACAGAGGCAAGGCATAACAACGCCTTGAACATGCCAAGGCCTCACGTGTCGTACTCAAGGTCCAGGCTTTCTTCTCTGCTAGTATGGCAGTGTCGACATAAATTTAGCTTCGGCAAAAGAACCGACGGGTGACTCGTATTTGTGACCATCCATCTAGATGCAGACAGCAAGGATACGGTAGTAACGATATTAAATGCCAGTATACATGCACAAATATACATATATATATATGTAATAGGAAAGAAATAGGTCGTGAGCAAGTTAAGGTTTAAAAAAAGAGAATACGTAAAAAGAGGGCAGCAAGCTGCAAACAGAAAATGAGTCATGACTAGATAACTATTTGCTTTTTACTTCGCCTAGGGAAATAGGAGAAATATTTGTCATCATAATACAAAGGAGATACAAATATTTAATAAAATATTAAGAGTGAATGGCTGTCCAAAATTCGTTCCAAGCACTGTCCAGGCCCACTCAAGTTCCCCTTTGGTAACATAGCAACAAGAGAGATCAAGCAAAATACACAGAGAGCAGTGTTGTCCCAATTACCAGTGGGGATACAGCCAGAGGGGCTGAACATGTTACTCAAAATGAATTATTCACTCTTTCACCTTGGTATATTCTTTCAGATGGAGTCTACCATTATTGTGCGCAGCAGCCATGCTAAGGGATGGACTTAAATAACCTTGGCGATTAGTGCAGCCACAATGTAGTACTTCTTGTACATTTTTCTACAGAAAAGGAGGCACTGTTGACGTAGACGCTGCAATCCTGCAAGCACTGCCATAAGCAGAACAGAATCTAACAGCAATATTATTAGACCTAAACAAATCACGTGAATATTACCAAACACCCTGGTTTCACTTCAGCTTTTCATAGAGTGTCATTGTTCTCTACGTTAAAGAAAAATAAATCACTGAGCTTGCGAACCTTTGCCATCGTGCCCTGATTTGACCACTGCCACGCTTTTCTTTAGCTAATTAGCCTTCATATGGGACTTGGAGAGGCGAGCCACATCAAAGCAAGGGGGCCACCGTTCTCAAGGCCGCCACAACTACATACCATGCAACTGAGAGCGTAATTCACAGGAAGCCTGGAGGGGCTAAAGTCCCACTAGGGTATGGCAGCAGCAATAATCCCTCTATCAGATGGGCTCATGATGCCACCATCTATTACACTTCTCCCTGGGACTCCAGGCCTCCTCTGACAACAATGCTGTCTTCAAGGTAACCCGACAAAAGCTAAGCTCTGCAAGGTTCTTACACTCTGAAGTGATGAACGGAGTCAAAATATGAAGATATGATCCCTCCTAAAATATATTATAATCAGTAAGATGTTTGGTGAACTCGTGATATACCTTCTTATGACATTAAGAAAGAAACAGGCGTTGTGTAATAATAATGTGTCATCGTGGGCGTGTGAACAAGTGTGTAATTCTGCTTACATTGATGCTGATTGTTGTGGTTGGTCCTGTAATGTGGTCCTGGTCACATTGATAGTCAAGTCAATTTTACTTACATAGACCAAAATCACAGTAAGAAACCCTCTATCCCCAGACCTGTGATTCTGAAGCCTAAAAAATGTGTCCCATACCAACGCTGACTGTGGTCTGATGTCACGGCACGCTGTAGTTCCCATTCGATATATGAAGAGTACCGCTAACTACCACTAGCCAGAGAGTGCTTGCTGCCTCCGTTCTGATTCCAGGTTGTCAAATCAATAGTGCGGCTAAAAGCAACACTTTGTCACGGCCCTCTGCACCTCCTGCTGCCGTACAAGGCCTCCTTTTGTCCATTGACTCCAAGGTAAAGTCATTCAAGTAGATATGTTGACACTCAGAACAACTGCTCCAGCACCATGTGGAATCCCGCAGCATCCGCTGTTCCAATCTGTCTAACCTACGGCCATTTTCCGTAAATACAATAAGTCAATGACGTGTCATGTGATCATAAATTACACATGAAGTTATTAACGGAACTGTTCCAAGTTCCATTAAAAGGGTTTTCGGAACGTGCAGTTGGTTTATACATTTGAATGAAAAAACAATGAAACACTGCAATGACAAACTCTACCCAAGTAGATAAAACTGTTAACAAAACAAATAAAAATAAAAATATATACTTGTTCTATAAACTAAATTTTGTGTGCATTTTGTCTTCATTTTTTTATATATATATAAAAAACGACAGGCGGGGTGGTGACCAAGAGTGAATATTCGATGCCAAAACACCACCAGTAATACAAACAACCGTGGCAAGCTGCGAACGCAGCAGAAAAAGAGCTGGGCGCTTTCACGCCGAGCGCCTTGAGTGCCATTAACATGGAACTTCATTGGACTTTTGTAGAAAATAGCTTCTGTCAGCAAAAATAATGTATTTGTTGGACACATGCCCTGATATATCCCTAGCAATATGTAACACTGAAAGTGGATTTAAAGCAGGAATACATCACTGTGATAACTTGGCTTATTCACAACTAATCTTAATGTTGATTAGAAATAATCTTTCACAGGGACATCAAAATGCAGTATTTTTAAAAACACAATTTATTGGCTCTCAGCCACCCTTTTTAAAACAATACGCTAACAGAAGTTATTCTTGTACAACGGCACTCTAGTCATGTCCTATAAAATCATCCATCCATCACTAAAATCAAATGAAATGCTTGTCAAACAAAATGTATTTGAATGCAACAGTAATGGAGCAATAAGAACTACGCAACCAGCCATCGCCGGCATATGCAGGTTTATACCGGGAACCCCATTTTCTCCTGAACAGTCACCTCCTAACAGATGTGCAAACAAGACCTGGAAACAGCAGCCATTTTCTCTTGAACTGCTCTGCTGAGTAAAACCCGCCTTTGAAGCTTCTGGTTGGGCTGCAGTCTTGAGGGGGGGAGGGGGAGTGAGAGAGAGCGAGTGGGGGAGGGGAATCAAAGAGAAGGATGGTGGAATGGGAGAAGAGTGATAAATAATGATCCTCGCACAGGTAATCACAACAACCCTTTGCACATTATAGACCTTTTCCACAGCAGGCATTTTGACTTATTATAGACGGAAAGGCACAGGTGGAATTGAACATTGAGATGAGCTCAGTTCAATTCATGTGTCCAAGGAACCTACGCTGCTTATACCAGGGTCATGAATTAAGAAAAAAAACGGATTCAGCCATCACTAGTGTTATTAGTTTCTGCTGTGCTTTTCCTGCTTTGACAAGTCAAACTTCTGCGTGCCTATCTGTGAATCACATTGCAACAGCCAATGTAGGTCAGCCAACTACCCACTGATTAACACTCCTTTAAGTAGAGAGGAATAATGAAATGATCAACTGCAAACCTGCAGACTGTTGTTCTCTATAGCACATAACTGGCCACCCCTTGAACCAGTAGCTCTAACATATGGGCGCTTGCAGCAATTTAACAATGAAATAGACCATGGAGGGAACATATATTCCGGTCTATTGATACAACAACCACTGATGCTGCACAAAGGCCCAATGATATGATGGCCACACAAATTACATTGACCGAAACCCTGACATAATCCTTGATAGACCTGCGGCAGTAGGAGTCTTGGATTTGTTTTTTTTCTGTCAATAAATAACTGAACATTCACACGCACCATCATCAAGTATGGGCTGATATATTCGGCTCTCCCTGGGGAGCATATGGGGGATGGTGACAAACAGCAAAGATCGCTGAAAGGATTCATCATGAAAGCTTCTACTTTGGAGCATCAGGACCTAAGATCAACCCCAATGCTCAACCAATTAGCATCAAATAAAAACGACAACTCCCACTTGCCTATTGGTGTCATTTGATATTCACAGGACATCAGCAGCATAAAATTGTTCAAAGGGTAGAACTCCTGGGGTGTTTTTCCTATTCAGTTGGACAACATGAGTACATCCACATTTTGTCGGAAACTCGTAAATAAACCTCTGTCCGGACTAAAATATTTTGTCGTCCTGAACAATGGAGCAAAACAGCCTCCAGAGTGTAAATCTTTAATCGCTTGCTTGTTTTTTCAGTGTGTACGGGAAAACTAGCTTTTGCAAAACGATCATGTAATGTACAGAATGCAGGACGGGTCTCTGGACGGGTCTATAAAAATAAGAAAACACGGACCCCTTTACAGACATCCCCATACAGCCATGAGCCCTCCATTGTGGCATTTTGCTTGTTTACACGGAATCAAGGTGCCACCCCAGTGTGTGTTTTTTAGATAGCACACTGGCATTTTGAAATCAGAAGCCTGATGTGTCACACATAAGCGTTGGCGTCTGGCGTGACACTGTTCCTGCTCATCCTCTTCCATAGCCGTCGATGTAGCTCTGTGACGACAGCCAAGCCGGCGGAACAAAGCCCCCCATTCTATCTTAGTGCGTTTTCTACAGCACGGCAGGGCTAATAATGACGCAAAAAATTCCTGGTATAAAAAGGCTTCGGAAATGGTGGTCCTGTTTGACATAGCCCATCCCAGCCAAGCAGGGATTTGCCTCTCCGTTACGACGGGGCTACCCGCCTGGAGGAGTGTCTGTAATTTATGATGTGCTTGTCTTGAGTCGATAACGTTTAAAAGCAACAGCCTTTCTTTTATTGTGAAGATATTCATGATCAGCAGTAACTGTCCACGATTCCTTCCGAAAAGTGGACACGAAATGAAGAGTAAAATAAACAGTAGATAAAGCAGAGATAATCATTCATGTGCAAACAGCATCCTATTTGTCGGGAATGCATCTATAACGTCCTCTTTGGGAGGCAGTGGTGGGAACCCTTATTACAAGACATTGCATGTATAATTACCTAATTTGCATATATCGCAGCCATCCCTAAAAGTATGTCATGGAGACGGATATAAATCGGGTTACTGACCAGCTACATCTTAAGAAAAATTTTACAGTAAACATGTCATTGCAGGGGATTTCCTGCCTTAATCTGGTTTCTGTAAATAACCAGATATAGATGTTATTATGTGGATGTAAGAACAAAAGGACCAGTTCTGTAGGGCCTGTGTGTGTATACGACTGTGGGGGTGGGTGGCAAGAATATATTTCGTGTGGAGGAGATTGTGGGACACAGACAGCTCTTCTGATGCTCAGTGCAGCACATATACATACAGTATATAATCTCCTTCTTTCCGAACGCTGTTCAGAGAACAAAGCAAGAACATTTCAGATAACATAAGGGTCCATTCAGACTTCTGACCTCGCACTGTTATCGATGTAGGTGTAGATAAAATATGTGAACGATTATTGCTCCATTTAACACAAAAATGACACTGAATGATCAATTGAATGTATCCCTTTACGAATCGTAGAGTTTTCTGCATAATGCAGACAACATTGTAACATAAGGTCGCTTCAAATGTAGGCCAGCGTGGGACAGTGTTGCCTGCTCTGCATTCTTTGTATGTTGCATCTGTAATAGAAACCAACCGACTGAGTAATGCAGAAAATATCAGTCTTTGTACTGACAATGTTGATGTAATGTCTCAACCACCGACAGGAAGTGAAAGCATTACATTTTTAAAGCCATATACAGTAAGCCTCAAAAAGGTTTTTCAAAAGCACTGTTTCACTGAGTGAGAAGGAAATAGATGCTTATAAATTGCTGTCATATGATCTGGTATAGTAAATGTACATTAGATCCAATAGTAAGAAAGAAGTAGTGTCCTTGAGATTGCAATTGTCAACAGAAAAGCCTCAGCCAAGCAATTCTTTTTTCAGCAACATGAGGATTGCACAAATAAGCTGTAACACGGCGACACACCAGTGTGGGCAATACAAGTGTTGCTATGGTGACCAGAAGATCTTGGTTCTCTGTCAACAGCTGCTCATGCCACCCCAAACAACCCCCACACTCCTTGAGCTTCCCTTCATTCTGACTTCAGGGTCAAACAACCAGGGCACACAAGTGAAGCTGAAAATACTGTTCTTCAATTTGGTCCATCCCTGACTGTTTCTTTACCTAGTATTTATACAATACTAATACTACACCCATTTCTTTTTTCCTTTAAAAGCATCTGTGACTGAACATATGCTGAAGTAGTTTCTAATTTCTTCTGGTTTTTAGAAACTCAGTGCACAGACCTTATTTAATTTATCATTTCAGAATAATTTCGTGACACAAAACTGACCGTAAAAGGGCACTACTAAGTAAAACACAGAGTGCCGAATTGGAAAAAAAGGGAACACCGTCCGTTCACGATTAACCGTCATTTGCGCCGCCAATGAAACTATAGAAGAAGACATCCTATATGCTCTGCAGAGACACGCTCTTTGATCGAAAAAGAAGATGCAGGCACAGGGATACTTTAAATGCGAGCACACATAGCTAGGATTCATCCGGCCTCTCTGTGCCAGAGTCCCTCGATCTCTCTCGATTTGCTCGTTACTTTTCCAAACTGAACCATTAAAAGTCGGAAAACAATGGACCGTGTTTTGGACTTCTGCAACAGTCATTCTCCAGATTGTTGTTGTCCTGTATGGACGTAGCACCAAAGTATTTGTTCTTGTGACCACCTTTATTGGTAGCGTTGAACTGGGATGTTGACGCTAGATTTTGATGCTAGATATTCAGACCCTGCTAACTTTCTTACTTCATAACACAAACCAAACACTGAGTTAAGTGTTATTTTGGATCGTAGGTTTTGAGCTGATGATTGAATATGCACCGTATAACTGGACATGTTTTGTTCATAATCATGAAATGTAGGAGTTTTTACTCCAGTAAAAATAACCTAAGAGCAAATGATTCGTGGGAGCAGATTCGTCATGAAAAAAAGAAACCTGTTTGTCCTTCCAAAATGGAAATGGAACAGTTTGTGACTATTGACTCAAACTCACACAGGCAGGTGTGCACTGTAAGTTAACAGGCTCAAAAGAAGGTAATAAATACATTTAGTGTTAAAAGAAGGAAATTGATTCATTAGCTACAGTGGGTTCAGGCACAATATAAATAATGATTAGCTGCAAGATGCTAATACAGTTGGAAGGTAAACTCACCCTTTAAGGCAAATTAATGTGTTTGCTGTCCTGGTACCAAGGCTGCACCCCCCTGGAGTCTGATCGGTTTTAAGTGACAACCAAAGACCTTTTCTTTTTCCTAAGGGTTTTTGTGCTTGAACTATCATGTACACTATTTTGATTAACTGCATTCTTGCCTTATCGTCTACGATGCACAACTGTTGGCATTTCTGGTGCAGCTTTAAACTGGTTTGATTCTAAGATCGAACAACTTGAACCAACTGTCCTCCCTCCGTGATTGCTAAAGCTGCCACAATAGATGAGATGGCTCAATTTCTCCCACCAACACCCTGAATAAAACTCAACTTCTGTCAGTTGGACCAGATAATTTTGCCCCTCAAGATTAGAGTTAATTTGTTTACTTTACTGAAATAACTAACTACTGTGTTCTTGAGTCAAGCTGCTCGAAAAGGACACAATTAAAAATGCAGCTGCCAAAATATTAACTACCCATGTCCTTGCATGCCCCCAATGGCCTACCTTTAAGATTCAGGCTATGAGACAATATATAC
>CAAKHC010005058.1:37666-53056 GCA_901007825.1 Macroramphosus scolopax | reverse complement strand
TGTGTGTGTGTCTGTGTGTGTGTGTGGGAGAGAATGAAACAGAAAGAGAGAGAGAGGGGGATGTCATTAGCTTGTCTAGACCTACATTTTGCCTGTGGACACAGTGTCATCTAGTGGTAGAAAATGGTACTCCACCTGGTAATAAGACCTGCGATTCCTCTTTGTGTGGATGATACATTCTCTGTACTCTTTCTGTTTCATACATCTACCGTCCCCATCCCCTCTTTGTCTATTTATGGTATCCATTGCGAAAACAAACACCAGTCAACCTTGTAAATATATTTTTTTTATTATCATCTGACTTTATAACAACCACAGAGGGATGCTCAGCTGTCAGTCAACCATCACTGTCTAAACTATAACTTCAGCTCTGAGAGGCTGGTTTATATGTGGAAAACAGCTTGTCCAATTGACTGCAATCCCCCGCCATTTCACAACGCTGCATTGTTTTGGGAGACGGTAAAGGAAGGAAAATATTCCGTGCCGGCATCTGTTTAGAAATCCTCTTTGCCAAGTGGGTTTTTCCGTCCTCAGATACAAGAAAAACATTTTTGTAGGGAATGTTTGCAATTCTTGTGAGCACCCCAGGAGTGAATAGACTCAAGGTTATGAATAGACTCCAAGTTATGAATAGACAAAAGAGGGACTGTCGAGCAGATGTGTTTTATCAGTGAAAGCCCACTTAGAGAAATAATCATTTTCAGTATTGCATATTTTGTTTCTTTCAAGACTTGACCAGCCACTCATTGCTCACCTGAAAAGATAACAGAGCACAGTAATGTGAGTCAAATAAAATAGCAACATCAACGGAAAAAATCAGCAATTATGTACAGTGTGTACATCTGCATTATGTTACATATTGTAGATTCATTTGCTTCAGTCATCTCAAGTCAAATAATATGAGACATTTATTGAAATGTTCTGTTATTGGTGAAAACCAAAAAAAGGGGGATCAATATATTTAAATAAACGATCAGTATTGCTTTTTTCTGTATCTCAGCAAGGCCTGTGATGAAAGCTGCTTAATAAACAGCGATATGAGTATTGACTTGGCCAAAGTTCTCGTGTTGTGTGCTTCCACATGGCGGATGATGTTGTAGATGTTATCTGCTGCAGTCATGTGATTGATGCGTCTCGCTCTCTGAGATCGGCCACTTCCTTTTCCTTTAATCTCGGCTGCTGATTTGCCCGGAGCAGCTTTCATACAATTAGTATCACTCAAGAAATTTGATTTATATTAAATCCCAGCCTGTGCAGGTTAAACTTTGATAATGTCAAGTGAAGTGGAATTGTTGACTCAGAGTTTGGGCTGTCATCACATGCGAGGTCTTTGAACTCGCTGTCTCGCCTGTATGCCAGTGTCGACCTGCTCTGTAGCAGGTGAAGTGTATTAACTTGAAAAAATATAGTTAGAATATCAGAGCAAAGCCCAGTGGATTAGAAATACATTTGTTTTTCTGGTCACAGTTCAAAACTACATTAATACAGCACTTGCATCTTTCAAAGTAATTCAATAATGCCTCTATCTAATCTAACCTCCTTCCCTTTTGTTTGCTGCTGTTCACTACAAAGGCTCCACTGATCCGCTCATCAAAGGTGTGAAGTATGAGTCCACCCGCACCTTAAAGGATCAAAGATACCTGTGCGTTTGATCGCCATGTGCCTCCTTCCTCAGGAGCATGCAGGCTGAAAACAGATACCGGAGTGTTGTCTTTGGAGAGGACTTTTGTCAGATCGTGTAACAGAAGCCAACATTTGTGACTGCAGCCGGTCCCTCGCCGCGCCGATATATCCAGTCAGAATACCATCGACAACAAAGGTAAAGAGTGTGGTGGCCTTGAACAAACAAGAGCAGGGACGTGATGATTGTCTGTTATACTACAGTTCTCCAACGATTGCACATCGATACAAGTTGTCCTTCTAAAAGAGAGACGAACCAACTCCAGCAGAAACACATCAAATATAAGTATTTAATTTCCATTAGATTTAGTTGTTTGATTTTGATTCATTATTCATCCATTTGAAGAATGGCTTTTATCTTGTTTTGCTGAGGATTTTTATTTGTGAGACCAGACGAAGGCTGCATTAATAACATTAATAACATTAATAACAGAAGTGCACTGTTCTGGGTAGAGGATGAGCATAGATAGGAATATACACAGATTCATTATATATAGACGTTTGGGCTTCTGGGTTCATCACTATATTGCATTAAATAATACACCATCTATCAATGCAGCATAGGAAACAGTAAGCACTTTACTTTCTGCCTGTCTTCACAATTTATTGAATTGAGTTCATTTACAAGCCGGTCTATCTACGCAGGCGAACATACGTTGCTATCGGATGAACATACGTACGAGTTAATCCAGTGACGTTGGTGAGGGATGGAATCCAGTCCCACCTCAGGTCAGGAAAACATGCCTTATAGTCTGAGTTCACAACTGGCGGAGGCTTCTCCCAGTCAATGAAAGCATGGCGTCAAATGGATACGTGTCCCACAGGCTGCAGGAGACAGGACCGCACACAGACAGTACGTTTCCTTCACTGCACACTATAAAACCCCACACCACACATGGCTGTAATAAGCCAACAAATTAAGCCATTATACTGTTTTTTAAGGTACACAGACATCCGTGTTTAAATATTTTAAGAGTAGCGAGGGATCTCTCGCTGCAAGTTCCACCGAACGTCTGAGACCACCAGGGAAATGAACACAGCCATCTTATCGTCAGGAGGCTGAAACAGGGATTTGTATGATACATTGTAACAGGCGCTCGTTTGTGCGCTCTGCTTCCTCTCACCAAACAGTCTTTATGAACGGCATGGGAGTTTGTGGTCGAGGTATATTTTTGGTTGTGAGATTTCCCATCATCGCCAGAGACCCGGGCCTGCCGGTCAGGATGTGCTCATTATCAATTCACTTGAGATCCACGGGTCAGACTGTTTAGCACACGGCATTAATGGCTCAAGGAAAGATGGCAATTTCTGCCAAATCTAATGATCCCACTCCGCATACGGTTTAAGAGCAACATCTATAAAAGTTAATTATGTTGCTGCTGTAATGGGGTTCAGGGAAGTTCTCCGCCAACTGACAAAAGAGGGAGTGTCTTGTAAACCCTCTGGGGAGCTTTCTAAATAAACATTTACTCCTTTACTCAAATAAATATCACGGATTTCAAGCTTTTCCTACATGTCATGTTTGCTCCATACCTTAGGCGATGAAGCCGTGCCAGAAGTCGGGAGTCCATCCTGAGGAATTTTTTGTCGGGATGGTTTTAATAGTTTTCCACGCAGAATTGTTTTTCCAAGCTACTGTTAAACTGGGAGGTAAAAGAAAAGGGCTTCCCTGGGATGCTGGCAGGCCTCACCAACGCCATATGTGAGGGTTTGATACCAAAAAAAAACCTGTTGACTCTGTCATCAGTAGATGGCAGTAGTTTACCCGGCTGCCGTTATCAGAGTAAACAGGTAAGTCCCTGTAGTGTTCAATGCAAACCATTATAGATGATGTGAGGGTATCTTGTCCTGCTGTGATGAAGATGGAGCAAAACATGGAGGAATAAATGAAGTAATCAGTACAAGTAACAGCGTAAAAGCTGCATTTTTCACAATTTGTGATGCAAATACAACTTTGAAGTGATTATTCAGCAACTAAGTTATTAACTCATATTATCTTTAACCAAAATTTGTGAACTTTAAAGGGGATCTTAAAGCTGCTCTGGAGGAAGCTTCATAAAGTTTAAAGAAAAGGACAGGATTGATGGTGTCATCTGGGTTTATATCGGCTCAGAACTGGGACAGAAATGTTGCATTATAAATTGAAGGTGTGGAGTTGGAAAGGGCAGTGTGTGTGTGTGTGTGTGTGTGTGTGTGTGTGTGTGTGTGTGTGTGTGTGTGCGTGTGCGTGTGTGTGTGTGTGTGTGTTTGGGGGTCTAATCAAGAAGGATATACAGGAGCATTAGGAACACATGGGGATCCAGTGCTTGAGGTGATTGACTTATACTACAGGGACCAAAGGTGCAGCTGTCTTGCTATCTTCTCAGGCTAGCCGCAGTAGGTTATAGATAGACCAGGGCTAGGTGGTGCTATAGCCACGTCACAAATCCGTGTAGCCCCCGTTGAAAGGAATATATCATGCTAATAGCCAGACGGTGTGTACCGTATGATAGCTGTGTGCGTGTGCGCGTACGTTAGGCTACGTTGCGTGAGCGTCGGACCATTTTATGATCAACAGAAGAGGTAGAAAATTAACATTGACCGAGAGCCACGACGTGAAGGAGCACCAGAGCAGTTTCTATAGCTGCTCCACTTCCACCGTTAGCTGCCTGTTAGCGCTGCCCTTTAATTTAACTTCCCATCTCTGCGGACTCATGAACATAAATTATATTCCTAGCGCCCCACATATGGGGCCGTATTTGAGAGACACTCTCAACACATGTATTTGAACTTTAAGCGGTTGGCGGGGCCCAATATTATGTGCTTTCAGGGGGGCCCCACATTCCCTAGCCGCACCCCTGCACGGGACAGGCAGCCCATGCTTTGAACAGTGTGCAGACTCTGCAGCAGTCTACCTGCTCGACACCCCTCATGTCCGTCAGTCACCGCGGGATCCTCCAATCACAGGGCCCGGGAGCCCCGTGACTCCTCCCCGGTGTATAATTGAAGTTTCTTTAGTTTCCCCGGCGCAGCCTGCACGCAGTATTGTCCGATCCGCGGAGGGATTAAACACACAACCGACGGACCATGTTACCTAGGAACCTGAAGGCGTGTGTGGCCCTGTGCTTGTGGATTACGGTGTTGAACAGCCCGCTGGCGTCTGCGAGGAAGCAGGACGACTCTTTCTTCACTGCCAGTATTTACCGAGCAAGATGCGCCTCGAGATGCCTCAGTCTGCACATCACTCGCATCTCTGCTTTCTTCAAGCACTCGCAGGTACGAGCATGTGGTCGCAGCCCCTCAAACTTCTGGCTTTGTGTATGAAATGGGCAATAAACCCGGTGTTTGTTTCTCTGTGTGTGTGTGTGTGTGTGTGTGTGAGAGAGAGAGATGAATGAACGTGTCGATCCTTGCGCACACAACCTGTTTCTCTTGAGCGCATTGTGAGGCAGATCATTAACGGTGCTGTATCATTTTCAATTATAATTATTTTTTTATTATTCTTTATCTTACTTACAAGTCCACAAAATACAAAAACATCAGTTGCAGATATACTGATTTCTGAGATGGTCTGAACTTGCAAAGTTGCCACACAATATTTCCCTGTGCAGAGTGGGTCGCTTTAAAAAACATACAGAATTAACATATTGCAGTATTTTGTAGTCTGAGAGGGTAGATGCTTTCCAGTGGAGTCAGCTAGATACCTGTCTGAGTTGATGTATGTGCAGTCCTTTAATAACTCCACATAGTTGAGGCTGTTTTGTAACTTCTGCTGCCAATACATTGTGAACTCCCACTGCCTCTCCTATTGATATTGATTCACCAGCATCCCCACCGAGCATGCAGCCCTTGTTTGATGCCATTATAAAATAGCTGTATGCTGTGCATCACTCGGCATGTGGTGTCAGAGGTTGTTTTTCACCCTCCACTGGACACACTGTTCTCTCCCAGAGCTGGAGAGAAAAGGACTGGTCACTGATCCTCCAGCTATCTATCTGATGACTCTACCTTCATACTCGCTTCATTTGCATTTGCAAGGCAGGTCTTTCTCTAAGTGCAGTTTACTTTGAAAGCAGTAATCAATCTGGTGCCGCGGGGTCTCAGTGCAGGTCCACTGGACCTATTGCTGTTACCTCCAACGATTCCATACACCTTGAGTGAAAGAGTAATGAAGTCGACTTCAGTCTGGGTAGAATAGGAGCTGGCAGTGATGCATCCAAGGGACACAGATTGAAAACAGCGTTTCTTATTAAAGCGCGACTTGGCAAGCGGTGTAAAGGATTTGTTCGTAGAATATTCCAACAGTTTATTGCTGCCCTGGGTTGCAAAGTTATGACATTAAGCTGACCAAAAAGTCAAATAAGTGATGAAGTATCGCCCCTAATGGACAGCTAATAGACTATATAATTGAGTGCAGAGCCTCAGAGTCTGAGCCAGACTCATTCAGCGAGGGAGGTATTTGTCTACAGAGAGGTGCATTTTTGTGGTTAGCGATAAGCAAGGTTGCCTGTGGGTCTAAGAATAGCAGGCAATTGTTGATAATCTGCGAGGACTGTCTTATGTGTTCTCTACACTCCTTTCATGTGAAAATGGGGGGTCTGGTCAGCTGCAAAAACACATGGCTCCTGCCCCCCCTTGCCCTCTACCCCCTGGCCCTGCCAATAAATGCCAGCACAACACCTCATCGGTATGCAGAGGATACACATTGAGCTTATGATGCTTCCCCGCCGAGGTCACCTTCCTGCTAAATGCTGGTGCCCAATTGTGCTCGATGTGATAAGCCCTAATGTACTGTTGCCACAACATTGGAGCGTGCTCCGTCAGCACAACCTACAGGTGGATCTGCTTCCTCTGCCAGATCTTATTACAGTAACGGGCAGCTCAGAGCTCCACTCCAATGATTGAGACGACAGACCTCTTAATTCAGGGGTCATTTAATACCTCATCGGAAAACCAGGACATAAAACACTTTCTATTTAAATGGAAATTAAAAGCCCCGGCTGTAAGTCAAAGTGGCAACTTTTGTCTACTCTTTCTTAATATTCCAATATCTAGTAATCTATATGTCGTCTACTTATTTTGGTCGCGGCGCAAGTCTTTTTTTAACTCGTTTCGCAGATGTAATTTAAAAATCTGTTTTTCATATCGGCTCTAATTTGATCTCTCTTGGTGTGCTGGAATGATCTCGGGAGAATTTAGCACTTGCAGATGCTCCGAACAACCAGTGGGCCTTTCCTTTTTTTTTTTTACACGGCTAAATCCAAGGACAAATCTTTGCTTTAATTGTTCTAATTATGTCCTGGCGTGAAATGGAAACAGCCATGGACTTAGGAAAACCCATGGGCAGCCTGTTGGTTGTCAGATTTATAGCAACTGTGGATTTACTGATGTAACGGCGTTTCCAAATACGGGTTTATTGACATTGTAGTCCACATTTGGGGAACTGGTCACCACGGTACAACAGACAGACGGGAACACCCAACCATAAATATTAGTCCCGGACACTTTAAAATATTAAGAGCATGCTGGGAGCCCTCGGCAATTATGTATTCTGAAAGCATCAGCCTTGTAGTGGATTATTTATGTGAGGACCCGTGAAGCCAAAAACAAGGTGTGTCCATGAGGTCTTGTTATTACATGCGAAGCAATAAAACTCTAACATTTTAATTCACTCATTCAGTCATTGCTAATGTGCAGCGTTTTAAGCATCTCGCCTGAGAGATTTGTGTCTTAAGCGAAGGGAAGAAAAAACATTGGAAAGTAGTTTTTCCGCCGTCCCCTTGTTTTTGCCTTTGATATTAAATAACCTGCGGTGGAATCGAACCTCAGCCAGTGCTCGTCTCATGTGTGGAGTTTTTCATTGGTGAAGACAGCGCATGAATAGGGGTCTGTAGCTCGGCCCCACTTCTCTGTAAATGCTTTTAAAACCATGACAGTCCTGTCTGTAAATCCCAGCGGCCAGCGCCCGCTACACCCCGAGCTGCTCCGCTTGACAAAGAGCCTTTACACTGGTGTTGTTTTTTTGAAACACCCTTTTATGTTAACATTCGATATGCGCTCGGCACATTAGCTCACTTTCAGAGCCCTTGTCGAATTATTCATATGGAGTGAATAATTGATGAGTTGAAGGACCGGAGCCCTCACGAGTCAGAGCCTAAATCTTGAGGCCCTTTATGTTAGAGCTGCATATGTTCCCTTAAGGATCAGTTATTTTGGTGTTGCCTGCGGACCCCTGCGATGGGCAAAAGGACCCACAGGACACCGCTCGCCTTTGAAGTCCTGTCTCCTGTCAGCTCGGCTAGAAATCTACTGAGGCGTGGTAAATGTCAGTTAATGCTGGCAAACATAAAGTCAACGTACATCCTGTTCAAAACAACTCCTCTCTATTGTGAACCGAGGTTCATTTAATACAAAACCAAAGGACAGGAAACAAGAGACACCACCGATTTCCAAAGGTGGAATGCCGTCCTCGGAGATAAAAGGGGTTTTGTCCATGTTCCTCAGTTGTCTAGACAATACAACATGCCCCCGGCCACCTGCTCCATCTTCTCAGCTGACAGCAGCCATAATGTATCTGTGTGATAGATGTGCTGTTTACATGACACCACCGATGTCAGCGACCGAGGGCTCCTAACAAACCACTTTTCCACGACTCTCTGGCCTCCTCTCCTCGACCCCAATCACACAGGAGGATATCTGGAAAACGTTCCTTCGCCGGAGTCCTTGACAGTCCTCATCACTGCCTAATGTTCAGACTGCAGTGGAATGCCATGGTGAGTCACAGGGATGAAGTCCTGACCTATAATTATTCCCCGTTGGTCCCTGACATGGTGGGGTCAGGCCTGGACAGCTGGGGCAACATCCCCGCTGAGCTTCTCTGCTACAGGGATGCTGTCACAAAAACAAAATTAGCTCCTCGGTGGATCTGGTCCTGTCGCAGTTTATTGAAGGGCGAAGGAAAAAGGTGTCAAAGAACCAGATTGATGATTTAGGACGGGGTCTAGAGTCGAGACAATCGGTATGAATCAGCCTCGGGCGGTTTGCTGCCAGTGGAAACGTCAAGGTCTTACTTACAGGTTTTATCACCGGGAGATTTGGCCTCGTCTATTGATCATTTCTCATATGTTATTGAACTCCGTAAATGATTTAATCCTGCGATACCGTATTAAATTATATACCAGTAAGCAATAATTCACCACTTTCATCAACACTTGGCCGGACGGACTGAAGGGCTTCTATTACATATAGAAGTGCAGAAAAACTGCTGATGCTCGCTGAACACCGCGGCCAAGTTAGCGCTCATTCTCACCTCGTGAAATAACGATTTCCTAGTCTCCTTTCCTCTCAGACTCTCAGATTTTTCGTCCTTATCTGCAGTTTTTTGTGGAAGAGATCCTCTGTAGACCTGACCATACAATCTTGTACTCCTTTGAAGCCATTTGACCATTATCCTTGACACTGAAAGCACAGCGCTCACTGGCACTGGACGTCAAATTAAACCCTTTAATGATAAGTTCACTCCTCAGGTCTCATGGGAATTTTTTTTTTTCTGGATTACATTGTGGGAAAGGGCTTTGAACTTGACATTGAACTTAAGCAGACTTCTTGCTTGCAGCCCCTTTAAGTTTGGCTTACAGAACATCCCGAAGTGAAGCTCAGATTCAGGTCACTGAGTAGAATGAATTCCGTTCATGTTACTCTGTACTAAGAGCATCAATTGATTTTTAAATTTTTGTGTTATGTGACTGAACCCACTGAGAATTATCACAGAACCCTGCGGTTCCCCTCATCTCGCACCCGTCGCGGATGTTATCAGCCCATTAAATGGACTTGTACTCGGTTGTTATCACACATTAGAGTGCTTCAGATGTGCAGAACTCCATCTACCAGTTGGCTGGATGGTGCATATCACTGATTAACGACCACTTCTGCCAAGTGTGATGCCGCTCTGCCCACGCTGCCGTGACACAACCGCCCCTGCAGGTTTGCCCTCCGCAACATCCAAAAAAAAAGTGTCTGTTCCTCTCGAGGGAAGCAACACAACTCCTGGTTCACACACTTGTCATCTCCCGCCTGGACAACTGCAACGCTCTTCTGGCCCGGCTGCCTCCCATCAGATCTTTTATAAGCGCATTCTCAATGTTTCTGCCCGTCCGTTGGGCGAAAGCGTTAACAAGCGTCGCTTTTCAAAATAAAAGAACTCCATCTTGAAATATAACGATGCCTCTTATGAGACTTTTTTTTTTTTTAATGTTTGTCTGGGTTCAGGCACAAAAATAACATGGCAAGGGTTAGGGAAAGATCGTGGCTTGGGTTAAAATGAATGTTTCAAAAAATAATGACGAATTTTAGAAAAAAAAAAAGGGTGGCCGCAAACGGGGATCGAACACCGTCTCTCATTGCAAAGTTGGCTGTTTGTTTCACTCAACCCTCCTCCCCGCACGTCAATCTCGGCATATACGTACGTCATCCGATTTACTTACTTACTTTTTCTCTGATCATAAGTACTGCGAAAGCTAATATTAGAAACCGCTGAATCTCCACGGTTGTTCTCGGTTTATTGTTTTGGTTTCATCGCCTGCGAAATTTGAAGACCAAAAAAATGTCTCTACCCATTCAACAAACGTCACACAAACAAGATGAGTAAATGCCGGAATTATATTCATCTGGTTGCACACAGACAACGATTTAATACCCTTGTTTGTCTGCTCGATGGGTAAATAGGCAACTTTGACCAATATTAATCCGGTCCAGATCCATATGAGCTTAAACGTCTGTTTACGAGTCCGCTACTTCCAGATGGCCACAGCAAGTCGGTTGTTGCAGGCTTAAAATATTGACCTAAATGTCTTGTTTTTTTCCGACACGCAGCACATTTATACATCTCTTTCATGTTGATCAGCTAACGACTTCTTCCGAAGCGCCAGCCTTGTACTTACCATCCAAACACAATTACGCTTCCAGGGAATGACAGCATAATTCTTCTCCTTAATAGAATTCAGGAAATGACCACTTGCACAGGCCATTTACCCCCACTGGTCCATCGCTCAACAGACTCTCCATATTTACACATGGAGGATTTATAAATACACAGCACTATTAGGACCAAATGTTTTGCCTCTTTGCAACACAGAAGGTGGCACTTCCGCAGCAATTAGAGGAAATTGGCAGTATCTGCAGGCTTCACAGGAGTGCTGACATCAGTTCCCGCCTCAGCGACCTCTGGGACGTCTGTTGAGAGATCAAACGGGTCCTCAGAAGCGCTGAGGTCACCGTGCTCTGCTGAAACTGACCAGAGGTTTGCCCTGGGCCTGGTCTGATGACCCCCTTTCCTGCTTAAGTTACACGCACTTAGCACGCAAAGCCGACTTCAAGATGATTTAAGAATCGGAATGTGTGGGCTGTGATAGCTCGGCTTTGGGAAAGTGATAAAAAGATTCATTGTGATAGTACAGGAGAAGGTCAAACATGTTAATCTAAAGAAGTGATGATGAATAAATCTATTTAAAAAGAGGTCCCAATGCAACCTGGTGACTGTTGTTTTTTCTTTCTCTCTCCCAGAATAATGGATCCTTGGTCTGGTGCCAGAATCACAAGCAGTGCTCCAAGGTAATGTGGTTTCACTTCTTTCATGAACGAGACGCACGCCACACGCATGCCTCATTATCAGAGGATAATACAACATAAAGTGTACCAGTCACGACAGGACTAGTCCTGTCACGCCTGCAGGAATCACTTTGAAACTTGTTGACACAAACTTATCACTAGAAAACCCCCTTTTTCAGCCACTCTTTACTCGAGTGCTTTCAGTGACAGTCATTTGCTCTTGTAAGCGGGATTCAATCAAAGTAAGAAGTTACAAATCTGAAGAAGTTATGTGCCCGTTGACTTCTGAAAGTAAAGCATGATTTTTCTCTTGGATCTGTGTCTTTTGGAATTTCTGTTCCGATAGTACACCCTCCGGAGGGCTTGTTTGTGTTTCTTACCCTGTCCCAAAGAAGGTTGATACAAAGCTCGTGTTGACAGCTCCTCTGAAAAGACGGCGCCGACACATTCTGTCAGGCTCTCCTGGATCTGTTGACAAGGCCCTCAGAGATTTGCTGTATAGACTGTAGAGGAGCTGGAATGAAAAAAGATGATGCACTGGCGCAGCATCGTCCAAGTTTGAAATCTCAACATCGCTCCCTATAGCTGTCAGAGGCTCTCATCTCCTCAGTCACAGACCGTGAAGCCAGGATTCAATGATGTTGGCCCACGAGGACTCAATATAGGACACGTACAACACTTATCAATGCTAAGGAAGTCAGAATGTTGCTTCTTCCCCTTTGTTTGTAGCCTGAAATACGAAGCACTACAGCCCTTTCTCCTGAGTTGCCAACTTCCGGAAGCCTGCTGAGGGGCAGCACCCCTGTAGTTATGAAGCAGACGACCGTATAAAGACATCCGTGAAGAGCTGATACGAAAATAAAGGGTTAAAAAAAGCATTGTTTAAATGCAGTCTGAAGCTTTTCTTTTCCAAATGTACCTCATCATTTGAAACTTTGGCCACGTTCAACGTGAGCACTGGACATCCTTACGTCATACATATGACAGAAAACGAGAATGATAGGTCCTCTTTAACTTTCCTTTATGGTTTAACAAATCACTCTCAAATCCTTGTCTGTGATTATTGGCTTTTCCCAAAAGTACACAGACTCGGTGTACTTATGGAGGAATGCCTGCTGAGAGGTTTGGTAAATCACATTATTACAATGATGATTAATTGGAAATTCAGGAAATGTAGATTGGCTGCGTGTTTCGTGCTCGCAAAGCGCACGGCCTGGAGAGAGAGAGACTCCGGTGTATATATTAATCACAATCAGTGTCTCGTACGAACCGCCTCACGATGTGACCCTCTTTCTGTTTGATTTCTAAGTTCCCTCTTTTGAATTTCAAATGGAAATTTGCATTGGCTGCGATACAGCCGGTGCTATTGTGCTTTGTGCTCCCTGCAACATCTGCCAGGTAATTTCTCCAACACTGCTAAGTGCATTTTTACAACTCGGCGTTCTGTCACGTCAATAAAGTCTGTGTGAAAACCGTGCGTGTAAGTTAATTACCTTTAATAACCAGGTCGTGGTTATTGACCGCGATGCAGCGATTTCAAAGGTTTCAAAGCGGAGCAGTCGAGTGTTGTCTGATTGCTTCTTTGGTTAAATAAGTCCTCTTATTACTTGAAACATTCTGCGACCGGTGTTTATCTTTACAGTCGACGTATAGGCTCTAAAGAGGGCAGACCTCCTCTGTGCCGTGAAGCTTGTTTCTCTCCTTTCCACTCCGATGGCCAACATCGGCTCTTGGCACTCTTTATTCCCCAGTCATTCGGCAGAGTTTCATGTTTGAAAGGGCTTTTCGCTGGCTGCAAGTCCAAACACAGCATACTGTTTTCATAATCAACCAGCTAACATCGCTGGAACTCAGCAAGGGTCCAAAACTCTTTAATTTCGTTCTCCCTTTGCTATAACAAGCATGTCAGTTAGCACGTCTTTACTCCGCGTGTAAGCTGTAAATAAATGTGACCCTGAACCTTTAAAAAATAATCATCCGGCATAAATGCGGTGAAGAAAAAGCTCTGCCATTCCAAATAGGCTCTTTGATTTATTTAATTGTATCCTCGTTCTTGGTCTGGCCAATAAGGATGCAGGTCAGAGGAAGAGGATGAGGTTTAAATTGGGGCCAGGAGTCAATATTTTGGTAGCAAACAGCACCGCACTTCACATCCACATAAATAAGTGGAGTGCACACTCGGGGGCTCGTGCGTAGTGTGTCAAAACGCGGAGCTATTGTGGCCGTCCTAACAATCGTGCTAAACGGGCCCATGCTGTACAGTGGTTCCCTGTGAATAGCTCCACAGCCGCTGATTAGTCTCTTCACTTCATGAACAGCACACAGTCAAACAGAGAGACAAAGGCGGCGGCTCCCCGGGGAGTGCGTCAGGGCAGAAGGCATGTCCACCCTGAGCTCTGTTTACCATCCACACTGAGCTCCCCTGCCTGTGAAGAAAATGTGAGGAAGGGCCGCCTAATAATTTAGACAAAGATACCGTGACCCCGTCCATCTGTCTGCATTTTAGGAAATCAAAGCCTCCTGTTTCATTGTGAGGAGAAAGTCACGGCGGTCATCTCCAATGCGGCGTCCAGAGTCGGCCCCGCTCTCTGTGTGCCCATTGTCATGCTAATTAACCTGCATGCTCTCCCTCCAAAGCAGAGGGAGGTGACATTTGGGGAGCCGGGGAGTCATTATCATGCCATAACACTGGACCAGCAGACAAACTCCATTCAGCGGGGAGACAGCAGGCATTTCTATGAGCTATTGTCATTTTGTCTCCCTACTGTTAGAGCTCCCCACATGAGAACTTTGGATGTGTTCCCTGCAAGTTTTTAAAAAAACTCCAGGGTGTTCTCTTTTTTTTTTCTGCCGCTGGATAGAAAATAGATTTATTTTTTGCATGTGCATGGGAGGGTGTGCAGGAGCAGCCAAGAGGCTTTTCACATTCAGACCACGGCTGATATTCGTAGGGGTGCTTTCCCCCACGGGTGTGATCCAGGCACCAAATCAAATGCGAGACTTGACTTGACTTAAGGCTGTTAAATGCCGGTCTGCAGCGAGAGCGTGTTTCATTACTCAAACGTCTGTCAGCGGAGCGAGAGAAGAAAGGACATTTAAAGATAAGTTGGCCTGCAGTGAGTTATTGGACGGTGCCCCATCGCTTGCAGCTCCTGAGGAATAAACTGAATAAACATTTTTTAAAGTGTCTTTCTCTCCGTTTAGACGGATCCCTCAGTAAATTAGATTTAGTGGTGGTCATTAACCTGAGAGAGGTTTTAAGGTGTAATTAGCTTCTCAGCTAAACATGCCACCCAGCAAACCAAACAGAGGGCAACTTATCACCACAACCTATTGCAAGAAAGAAGGAAATGCACGATTAACACCCCCCCTATAGTCACAAACTTTGTGCAGTGATTTAAAAAGAAAGAGATGGCTGCATGCAAGATGAGTTTCCTCCATAGGGCGGCTGGTCTGGGCCACTTCTGCCTTTTTATAATGGACTTTTTTTGTGTAATGTTCCAATTTTGAAGAGCTCCAGAGAGAGAGAGGTAGTTAACTCCATGAGTAGAGGCACATCCCTCTGGTACGGTGGCAGCTCCGTCGCGCTACAGTGATTCACTATCGCCGGGTGAAGAGCTCCGGAGAGAGATTGAGAGCGGGACCGCGGGTTCTTCGCCCCGCAGTGAATCGCTGTCGCCTCTTAAAGTAGATAATGTTATTAGGAGACGTGACTATTCCGTACAAATGATCCCTTTTTTTTAAAGCTTGTGTGGGTACCTGCATCTACAGGTGGGATGTTTGTGTAACCGTTGCAAAGCTGCATGTTTCTATAAAGAGTCTGCAGAGGGGAAACGCTTGTGAGAAAACATGTCTCACATATTCCATGTGCTTCTTTGGAGCGCTCACTCCTTCCGATCCCACCCTGAGCTTCACATGCCAGTTTAAGAATAAAAAGTGTTTATTCTTTTGGATCGCGTGCGCCTTCGTCCGCACATTTTTTTTTTTAACGCTTTGGAAGCGCTTTGCCTGAACTGAATGGCGATCCCTGGAATGCTACTATGTCTCATTCAGAAGTGTCTTTCAAAGCCCGCCGTTAACCCCCCCCCCCCCCCCCCCCCCCCCCCCTTTCCCCCCCCCCCAAAA
>CAAKHC010005058.1:3613-23563 GCA_901007825.1 Macroramphosus scolopax | reverse complement strand
GTTTGTGTGTGTGTGTGTGTGTGTGTGTGTGTGTGTGTGTGTGTGTGTGTGTGTGTGTGTGTGTGTGTGTGTGTGTGTGTGTGTGTGTGTGTCCAGGTCCCCAACATGCCTGACAGGAAAACCTCAGTGTTTACGATCTCCGTCTTTGGATCACAGACCCCCACAGGGTTTGTGATGGGTCACACTGCTTCTTTATTTTGTATTTTTTTTTACATCAAAAGAGCCAATTTCCGTTGCACATGATCAACTCGAGTGTTGCCTCAAAAATATATCGGTGGAGGAGCACATCAGATGAATATGTGCTGCGTGTTAGGGCTGTGTTATGTTTTTTTTTTTTTTTCTATTCCTTTCATTAGTCCCGCCAAAGAGGGGTGTTTTCGCAGATGATGGATTGACTGTAAGATTACACTAAAACGAATGAGTCAATTTTCACCAAACTTATTGAAGCGGGTGTTCATGGGCCAAGGGAACAAAATATTGAAATTGGGGATATATTTGTAGCAAAAAAAAAATGCCTTTTTGTTAAACATTAGTGTTGGTCGGCACGCTCCAAATGCCAATCATTCAACAGGATTACACAAAAACTAGCAGCTCCTGAGTGGGAACTCCAAATGAAGATTAACTACAACAGCTGTCATGCCAGCGTATTCAAAACAACACTGCTTCATCAAGCCACGATCTAGACGGACCATAGCGACGTTCCAAGGAAGAAAGTCGCCTGTAGCCCGGCGCCTTACAGGCAAGAGACACGCCTCCACTCTATCCACGGCAGTGAGGCGGAGCAGAACCAGCATGTATGATGGTTTTAGTTTTGGAGTTGTATTGAATAAAAAGGTGGACTACTGGCCTTGGCCAACTTCTCTCTGTTACTTGGAAGAAATAGTCCCACATCCGAGGCCAACCAAACCTGTAACGAATGATTTATCATCGGAACAAAACGCACAGTCCTTCACTGCATCGTTAAAGGCGCAAAAGAGACGTACGTAAAACACACAGACGTGAGGATGAAATCAGATTTAGCCAGCGTTACGCTCCCACTGTCACAACAAGTCGGAAGGTTAATCAGTCTATCAGCCGTCCTCCTGCGAGCAGGATTTGTAGCGTGTTCCTTGTTATGACTGCCTGTGCATGAGAGTAGAAAATGATATTCCCGAAGTGTAATTGTTGGCATGATTAAGACATGAATGGACGCTTTAGTCCCGATCGTGCTTCCACAGCAGTTGCGTCATGCGTTGGAGTGCATGGATTAAGCATGTGGCCATTTAAAAATTAACGCCGTGTGATTCTTGGACCCAACCCGGTTCTAAAGTTATCCTTGGAAAGAGCGAAACCGAGGGAAAGTGTACTTGATACCCTCCCACGTATTGCGGAAGAGAGAGAGGCAGATGCGTGTTTGTATTTTTGTGTGTTGTGCAGGAGGACTTGTGTGACTTTGTGGGAAGATGAGCTCAGACGGAGGGGGAAGAGGAATGCTGCGGTTAGCTTGGCGTTCGTTCTTGCGCAGGAAATGTGACACGTCTGTTCGCGCACACACACACACACACACACACAGACACACACACACACACACACACACTCTGTGCTGTGGAGCTGTGAAACCACAGTACAATGACCCCCAGCTGCTCGTGTGCAGAAAGCTGTTATCAGTGGGAACAAACTAAGTACCGGCTCCGTGCATATGCGGCTTGAGGGTCTTTCTTCATCTTCCAGGCTTTTAAATGCATCGATTTGTCATTTTTAAGTTCCATGTACGAGGACTAAATAGAGATATAAGTAGATGAAATGCTCGGCATTCAAAACAGTCTTTATTTTCTTTTTCTTCTTTCAATAACAAGCTTTGCGGTAGCCTTGAGCATGTGTCGCCGCTGTTTACAAATGCGGAGCCGTTCTGGCAGCTCGGTGGTGACAAGTCGAACATAATGGATTGAAGTGCTCGCCGGTCTATTGAGACCTGTTGGTTGCATTCAGCCTTCTCGTTTTCCAATCTCCATCTCATTATCACTGTAGCTGACGCTCAATCAACAAGTCTCTACATCTCAATTTCAATAAATTCAGTCCGACCCCGGCCGAGCATTTGGCTCGGGCCTCCGCGCTTAATAAATCTCAAATTTATCGCCCGTGGCAACCCTGACTCCGTCTGAAAGGCTGAATGCGAAGTGCAGTGATGCAGATAAACGTACTGGTGTTTTTAGTTTGCGTGACAGAGATGTTATGTGCACCGTCTCGCATACCTTGACACTCACTTTGCGAAGCATTAAGTACAGCTACTAAAACACGTGTCACCGGCCAGGAAATATCACAACCTGTCACAGTAGAAAGACGATGCTGTTGACCCACAGCGTGTATTCAATCTAATGCAGTGAGGTCATGTCTCGTTTTCAAACGTGCTTCTGTCCAAATCGCATTTATCTTTCCAAGCGGCTTTCAACCGAAACAAAAATCATATTCAAGTCAACCTACAATGATTCAACAATATTGTCTTCCTTTGCTTGCACTTTTTAGGAGTTCCCCTGAAGCCGAGGAAAGAGCTGGTGTTTTTGGAGCAGCCGTCAGGTCATCTGGAGATCCGCTGGTCCTCCAAGTTCAACATCTCCGTGGAGCCCGTCCTCTACGTGGTGCAGCGCCGCTGGAACTACGGCATCCATCCCAGCGAGGATGACGCCACCGACTGGCTGACCGTCTCGCAGGTGAACCTACACAGCTCCGATCCAAAACACCGAGGCATGTCTGCAAGATTGAACGTTTTTTTTTTAGATCCAGTGTGTGAGTAACGCGTTTGATCAGACGTTTGGGATTTGTCAAAAAAATTCCGCCTCGTGCGTCTGAGCGTGCCACATGCTGCAGCTGTGAAAGTGCCGCGCTGTGCTGACAGACAGTGCTCACAGTTGCACATTCCTCAAAGTCACAGTGTCTTTTAAAGTTTTGGTGAGGAGCAACACACAGATGACTGATGTGGCAGCAAACTCACATGGAGCTGTGACCCTGCGTGAACCCTGACCCCTGCGGTTTGCTCTCTCCCCATCTGTCCCTCAGACCGCGGAGGAGCGTGTCCAACTGGCCGACATCAGAGCCAGCAGATGGTACCAGTTCAGAGTCGCTGCAGTCAATGTCCATGGGACCCGCGGCTTCACTGCGCCCAGCAAACACTTCCGCTCCTCTAGAGGTCTGTTTGTGTGTGTGTGTGTGTGTGGAAATGCATGTGTGTGTGTGGCCTTTGCTTTGTGTGTAAGTTCCTGTTTGACACCCACTGCCCTCCATTTGTTACGGTTAAGACCTTGGAGCAGGTGGGAAAGAGTTTTCAAACCTGATTTGACTGTTAATTTGTCCATGCAAATAACCAGCGAGTTGCTTCCTCAGCGACTCAAAGAAAGTTGTTTTAAAAAGTCGCTTTGTTTATTTTCTCTTCACTCAACTGCCTGAAGCTGATCTTAACAAGGGAGTCAAACGGATTGGGTTTGTCACATGCAGTAGATTTTAACTGGTATACCAGTAATGAGCAATGCTTGTGCGCGCAGAACATTTATTTTCCGACTTGCAACCAGATATCCGTTTACGTGTTCAAAGGAGGGGTTTCCCCCTCTTTACAGTCATATAAAATGTAATACGTCTGAATTAGTCAGGATATTGCAGGTTTCAAGTGAATGCAAGTGTTGTCTTGCCTCCGCAGGGAGTGACGTAACCGAGACGCGCTGAAGATCTCTGCCACAGATTAGCAAACGAGCTCTGGTGGCGTCCTGGGTTATTGCTCCGTCGCATGACACTAAACAACCGTTTTGCGCTTGACGTTTTGGAGGCGAAGCCAGACACTCCAGATATGTTGTGATTTACTGCGCCGCGGCCTCGCTCCCAATGTGTGTTTCATGTAGAATAGTGTCTGCCTTGTGCGGACCGCTACAACGGTTTCATCTGTTTAGTGCACGTCGACGTGCTCCTACAACTCGGTGTGTTATTTATTCACATAAATAAAAAAGTGTTAACCAGTGGAACATCGTGTTCTGCCAAATCTGTAAAACCGGTGCCAAAGACAAAGTATTCATGTGTTCAGTGTTGCTCGGGCCTGGCCTGTCAATCCTTCGCCATACGTTTGCTCCCAGGAGTTTTCTGGACGTCCCGTCTCACAAAGCCAGGCAGCAGGTGGGAAAAGGATTCAAGCTGCGGGGATGGAAACTGATCCTCAATCAGGCCAATCACTGCCAGAGCATTGATAGATTGATGGGAGCTGTCACGAGTTTGACGAGTTCCCGGACATGCTGTCATCCCATTGTTATTTGAATAGTGTTGCTTTATCATCTGATTGCAATTTTCGCTCTACTATTCTTTGTCAGGGCAATTTGTAACGACTGACTGCTTATTTATCCTGCTCAGCCAACATCAGCTGGTATGGAGAACCGATGTGTCCGGTTGTGTTTTTCGACTGGTTTAAATGTGTTTCAGGTGGGAGAGGGCAGAGGAGAGGAGAGATTTGGTTGTGGCGTGAATCATTTTCTCATTACAAGGCCGTCCCCTGTGGTCTGGTTGTCTGGCATGTGGCCCTGCAGAACGGCTGACATCAGAAGCCGGCGTACGAATATGTTTCAGAACCAGCTTTTCCTCTGGTCACACACGAGCTAGAGAACGTAAATGTTAAGGCGAAGTGAGCAGCATGTGTTTGTTAACCCCCCTGACCTGTGCTCTCGGGTCCTGTCCAACGCTGTCGGGGATGTGACATGACACCTGTCATAACATCTCGTGGCAGATTGTCAGTCGAGGGCTAATTACTTTACATAGTGTCATACTGGTTCCCCTCCTCAGTGGCGAAAGGTGGCCTGTAATACACTCAACTCGACATTAAAGGGGGAAAAAAAGATCGCCCTGAAATCCGTCACATTCAAGGAGAAGAGGGCCTTTTTTTTGTTTTTCTCCCTAAATATCTACAGATGTACAACATTTATTACCACTGACAGTGTTGTTCCCTGTTGCTGCTCCGTCTCCAGATCCATCCGCCCCTCCGAGCCCAGCCAGTCTGCGTGTCACCAACGTGACGCTGGGAGACGAAGGCCTGGTGACAGCTCGTCTCAACTGGACCCTCCCGGAGGAGCCCGATATCCCCATACATCACTACAAAGTCTTCTGGAGCTGGACCGTGCCCACCAAGTCGATGGTTCCGTCAAAGAAGAAAAGGAGAAAGACAACAAACGGGGTAATGTGATGTTGCTTCTCTGTCTTCATCTCTGGGAGTCGTCCAAGAACGTCTCTGGACTCAACACATGAGTGTAAATGCAAGTGATAGAAAGTATGGAACGGGAGGATACACAGATTCATATTTACTTGTAAGACTATCAATCACACACAGATTGATGCAGTGTGTTATTTGCTGTTTTCACTCTTCACACTGATGAAAGAACCCTTAAACTCACAGATCGGCGTTGAAAGACGACAAGTTAATGGTGAGAAATGATGTATTCCATCAAACAGAGACTGGGTCCTTTATTTACTTCGACTTCGGCGGGTACCGGCCCTTATTGGAGACAGGCTTCTTACTCCCCCCGAAGGTGGTAATGCCTTTCGCAGACTTTTGTCTGTCTGTCAGCAGGAGTACGCAAAAACTACCATGCTGATTTTCACAGAACTTGTTGGATGTGTGAAGCATGGGCGAGGGAAGATACCGAAGCATTTTGGGGCAGATCCATTAAACATACCCAAAAAAACTGTGTTTTTTCAGTGGACTTTGGCGGAGGTTCGTGCTCTCTGTGTTAGTTTCTAGGAATAAAAAGACCTTTATTTTCAATTCCCTCTGCTGTATATTTTTGGTCACATTTTAGCACAAAGCGTGTTGGTCTTCTGGTCTGCTTCCGTTTTTTTGGACTGACAACCCCCCTAAAAATGTAACCCTGTGAGGGTGGGAGGGTGCGCTTGTTCATCCCCTTCTTCCCGGTCAATACCGTCCAATTGTTTTTGGAGTGTCGCCGACCTTCGGAATGAAATGAAATTGCAACAGCGTTTCCATAAAAACATTTCAATCTCAATGACCTAATAGATAAATCATATGACTTAATCATGGACTCTCCTCATAAATCACACGCTGTCTCGCATGCGTGACTCAGCCGTTTAAAAGCCGCTTTGTGATCCATTCGTATAATATA
This sequence comes from Macroramphosus scolopax, assembly GCA_901007825.1. Classification (NCBI taxonomy): domain Eukaryota; kingdom Metazoa; phylum Chordata; class Actinopteri; order Syngnathiformes; family Centriscidae; genus Macroramphosus; species Macroramphosus scolopax. The sequence goes on along the minus strand of CAAKHC010005058.1, from coordinate 17,441 downwards.
TCCAGTGATATATGACTTCATAGCTACATACCTGTGGATCAGTATCTGTGGGGATCATTTCATTACAGACCCGGGCAGAAAGACGGATTGTCTAGACGGTCCGCACACACCTGCGAAGACTCGTCTCCTGAATTAGTTTTTGAAATGCATAGCAGATGTGGCACGGTGAAGATAAGAGTTGAGAGACACCAGACACCTATTGACACATGTACTACTGGTTTCCACTTTGGCACCTTCGGGGCTTTCAAAAGCTCCCTGCTGGTAGAAGAATGTCAAAACATGCGCAGTCAATAACAAGAACTCATCGGCGGCTCACGCTGTTGGTGGAATGCTAGAAGTCAAACACGGTGAGGAAGCCCTGGGAGGTTCTGATAACATGGCTCCTTCACAAGGCCCTGAAGGCCATCTACTCGCCACGATACCTCCCTCAGCTCCACATGTGTTCTTAATAAGCAGGGCTTTCCCACAGGCATAGTTTGGCCCAGGCTGAGCTGAGCTGGAGCTGTGACTTGGATGGCGACGGGGATTCGAAAAGTGGCTCGAGTGACTGTGCGGTGACATACAAATGCCAACGTCAATGTTTCTCTTCTGTTGCTGCAGGCTCAGAGCTGGGTGGACCTGGAGGGATTGCAGGCAAACAGCAGTTACACTGTGGAGCTGCAGGCCGTGACGTACTGGGGACAGGTGCGACTGAAGAGCTCCAAGGCCTCACTCCACTTCAGCACCACCCAGAATAGCGAATCAGGTAAACATGATGGATTGTGATAATATTTACTCGTTCGTTCAGCTGTCAAACGGCTCTTCATCGAGCGCCACCATGACTTTTGTGTTTGTGTAGGGAAGTGGCTCAACAACTACTTGATAGATCGTCATGACATTTAAGGTTTCGTCATCCAGTGTGCTGTTCGGTTAATGATTCGAGCCAAATCACCTTAATTGTTGGTTAAGTCTTCCCTCAAAAATAAACCGAGCAGCAATCAAGAGTAAATGGTGCCTGCCGTGATATCAAACAAAAACAAGGGAGGAGCAGCAATTTAGTGATTACAGATCCATATGGGATGAGCTCAATTAACCTGACAAAACCCTATTTGCCTTTTGCATTCTTGAAAATTATATCAATTATTAAGAAGCTTCGGCGAGACAGTCATCGGAGAACAGCAGAAAAAGGAGGAACGGCCAGGGTATCCTGACAGCACATCTGCATTTATTTTGAGCTCCTGCACGTGAAGGGAGCACACAGACCGAGCCTCAGCGCTGCGAGTGTGTATATTTGAAGTATGCGAGTCCCTAGAGGGAATTGAACCTCTAACCTTGGCAGCGTGAGCGCTATGTGTACCCATCGGCTTCCACCACACTTATGCATAAAGAACGTGTTGGAACTGCGATTTCACAGAGAAATAATTGTTACCATGCTGCCACAATAGAGTCAGTGTTGTGTCTTAGCTACAGGGGCAAACATTTCTCCTTTTTCTCTTCCTAGTAAAATCAGTGCTCAAGTCAAAGAAGGAGGAGATATCCCCTCTTGGTTCAACCTTGGCCAAACGCCCTTCTGGCCCTCTAGAGGTCGGCACGCCCTTCTACCAGGATGGCCAGCTACAGGTCCGTGTCTATTGGAAGAAACGGGGAGGTATGCACAATTCTGTACTGATATAAATCTTTCTTAGAAGCCAATTAGCACCCCATTACGCTCATGAATCACTATGACTCATCTGCACCATAATAATGTGTTCTGGATGCTTCTCAAACAATCGGAGATTCCTTTTGTAAATGTGTTATCAAAGTGGGTAAATGAACTAAATGAAACAATGTGTCTTTGTGTAAGTGTTGGGTAATGTGAGTTCTGGGGAAATTAGTGTAAACCTGCACGTGGACCGGCCGTGCGGAGCCACTGTTTAGAAAGGAACAATAAACACACAGACCAGAGCCGCGCGATGGGATTTATTAAGAGATCCTCGCTTTGGCGTCGAAGCAGCCCATTTTTGTTTTACAAGACCTGATGTCACATGGAACAGAAAGGGGCCGTGGTTTGCAGCACCACAAGGGGTTAAAGCCAATAGGAATGCCTGTCCCAGCGGCGGCCATTCCCCAACCCCTCTGTTAATACCAGAGTGGAAATATGGGAACCTTGAAAGCAACACTCTCAGGGTAACCTGTCAAGACCCATTCACTGGTCTATGTTATGTTCCTAATATATGTCATAGCCAAAGCCAAACTCTACATCTTAGAGTCAAGAATGCAAACGCTGGCTGAAGGAGAGGCCTGGTGAGACACCAACTGCTGAATCAGAGAGAGAAAGAGAGCGAGAGAGGAGATAGATTTGGCGCAAAACTGTTTTGCAAGGTTGGCATGGACTCCGGGAGCTGAGAGATGCTGACTGCGATCGTGCACGGCTGGGGAATCACTGTTGTGTTGCAGAGCAGAGTTAATCCCGGTCCCGCTTCTTTTCCGTTTGTCCCGGTCTGCGGTGTACGCGCTGCTGCCACACATTAGCCTTGAGGGATGACCCTGTCTCTGACAACCTGGGTTCCACTACTGTAAACATACAGACACACAGATGGCCCGCAGAGTTGGAGCCTCTGGACATCTGGTTTGTATGACAGGGAAAGGGGACAGGTTAACTGAACCATGATTAAACTCTCATTCATTGTCTCTGTGATCCAAAGCAGCCCGGCCTCTGGGTTGTCTCCAGCGGATGAGACCGTACTGTACGCTTAATCGGATGATATATCACCGCCTGACAATAGGCTGCAGTCCGGCGGTGGCGGCGCTTTTAAGGCTCGCTATCGTGATTTATCAACGCTTTGTTCCCTACCTGATTTCCACGTCCCATTTCTTGTTTTACATACCGCTTCTCCTCTCCGCCAGACACCGGCAAAGCATATCTTGTTTATTTTTTTCCCAATTTCCCGGTTCCCTGTAATTCCTCTCTTCTGCTTCCAAAGAGCTCAGGGGCTCCGATGCCAGATCAGTGTCTAAGCCTTCAAAGGACCCCTTTTATCTCCCCACTACAACCCAGGCCCCCGCTGAGGGGCGAACATAGCATAACTTAATTATTAATCTGACAAGTATTTCCCCGTATCCAAGTGACACAGATGAATGAATAATAAATCTAATAACAAGATGAGGGTGATGGGTATAAAAACACCGCAGATGAGCTCATGAGAAGCTACTGTACAGCCTGTGCTAGTCTGCGTTTGACGGAGCTAGCGTAGCCCCCACGGCTCTTGATGAGAAATCAAATTCTTAAACCTGCATTCAATATTTATTTGTTTGAGTTGGACACGCCGCTGACATCTTTCTATAAAAGATGTTTTTGGTCTCTTCTGACTCCTGAGGGAAATACGTGTCTCTTTACCCGCTAAATGCTACGCTATGCTAACCAGCTAGCCGCTATCCGTGTGTGCAGAAAGCTTTTAGAGCTTTTATATGATAACCGCTGCCTGCGGTAGCCAAAAACATCACCACGAGAGCGGTGAGAGTGAACCAAAACAAAAACTAGAAAGGCACTCAGAGAGTCCAGACCTCCGCCAAGACCAATAGCCGGCCCGTCTTTTACATGCAACGCCACAACTAAAACCGTCACATGTGTCTGGATGTATTTGCTAAATATATTAGGAATATGCCTCTTTATTCATAAGAGGCATATCCGAGAAATTAATAATGACCGAAACACGGTGCATTCACACTTAATGTGAATCAGCCAGATGCTGCTCGGCACTGATTAAAATTCAGATTTCTTTTCCACGTCATCTGACAAACTCACCGCACACAACCACGACTAGATTTACAGGAGATGCAGAGGGAGGTGTACGTCCAGCCTGCAGGGCAGGAGACTACAGTCTTATTTGGGATGCTGCTAGGGTTTGTTTGACTGGAGGTGACAACCTGTGCAGCTACTTTCTGTGTAACCCAGTTACCAGAGGGACATTGGGGAGAGCTCAGACCTCCATGAAAACGAAGGTAGAATAATGCAATTCTTTTGCTATGATAAGCAGATCTGGCCCAAAATGTAACGCTCTCTATCTTGGCCTATGCTCCAACCTTCCATTAGGTTTCAGGAAAATTGGCTCTGTAGTTTCTGTGTAATTCTTCTATCAGCCAGACAACTGTCGGCAAAAACATTACCACCTTGGCGGAGGTAAATGTTCTCAACCTGACAGCTGAAAAATGAGCCGAAAAAAAGCTATAAAGCTCAGTTTAAACGAGGTGAGATGCCTAGTCAGTATATCATTGTCATTGTTTTATTAATAATAATGAGATTATGTTGATATATCTCAGCATTGTGAAAACAAAGGTGATTGTAACTGCTTTAAAGTTGAAGTTGCCCAAGTTGTGGTTTGGATTTAAGCCCTCAGCTTTACAGAAGGGAAAAGTTTTGCAAACAGGAACATCTTTTTAATACGCTAATGAAACGGTAAAAAAAAGAACGAAGCGCTTCCAAGGTTTTTTAATTAACTGAGTCAGATAAGTTATCTTGATCATCAATAACTGAAAATGAGATATGAGATCTCAGACGGGGACTGTTGTAATTTGTGAGATAGCAATCATTTAATCATTTCAGCCTGTCGGATTGTCTTAAATGTTTACTCAAATACTGCACTTGAGTGTGTGTTTCACCAAAAATCATTATTGCATCTTGACACAACTTCTGATTTACACCTCTAGCTGCAATTGAGTGTTTTTTACTTTAGTAAAAACCGATTGTATTGGAAAGTGTGTGACCTGTAACATCCTCTCGCTATCCTTCCCCTGTTTCAGAACCTGGAGTGACTCGCTATCATGTCCAATGGATGCCGGAGTACTGCCACCACAATGAGACACGAGGACCAGAGAAATCTGTCACACAGGTTGGTGTCCAGCCACCGTTTCACATCCTCTGAGGGTCTGATCACAGAAGGCAGTGCAGCTCTCTGCTATGCAAAGCACGTGCCGAGCCTTTTGTCCGACGCTTATAGCTCCTCTAAAGGAAACAACTGAGTGAACCTGAAGCCCTGGCGTGTTGGATTTGCACCGGGCAAATCACCGGCTGTTGTTTTGAATATTATGAGTCAGTGGTGTGGTCAGGCTTGTGGGGTGATGGCCAATAAAACGCATTCACTTAAACAATGTTTTCCCGGAATGGGGATTCATTCACCTCCCAACAGCCCCAGTCATGCTCCTGCATGGGGCTTCTTTTGGGATGCAGACGGGTTTGTGTTGGGCTTGGGGGCGTTAACTTGTCGGGCTCAGGCTGATACGGGGTGGCAGAGGCCTGGCAGTGAACGCATTCTTTGGGGAGCAGGACCGCGGTTGCTAGGAAATATACATCCATGTTCTATAGATCACTGGGAAGGATTCCAGGCTTGTACTTTTTATGTGAGCGCAGCGCCTCATTCACATTTAATCAAAGCTGTTTCATATCAGAGAGAATACACACACTCGTTCTCGAGGGACTGCCTATTAATGTAGAACCTCTTTATTACAAATGCAAGATCTGAATCGACACGTCAGCGGAATTTTTTGTTGTTTTTCCTCGAAAAAAAAGAGATGAGAAAGGCGTTTTTGTTTTTTGTCGAGATCAATAGAAAGTTGGAATGAGTGCGAAGTCTCCGACTGCTGCATTGAATTCATTAACATGGAATTACTGGCAATTCTCACTTGAGATTTCACATGCTTGCACTTTGCTGCATCTTATTTTGCATAAACACGTGTTCTTGTAAAGTAAGTATTTATATTGCAGAATAAATAGAAGAATGGCGGATCGAACCCGACCGTGTGAGAGTTCAGTCTGTAATGTGGGGCATGTTCCCGAGGCCTGAGTGGGAATGTGATCTGTCCTGGCGCTGTGTATTTAATTATCTTTGAAGCTCCATGGGATCTGACCCGGGTGACACGTCAAAGTCATCAGGGCTGAATAATGTGTTTCTTGGCTCAGGAGAACTACATCAACCTCCCGGGCCTGCTGTTCTCCTGCAAGTACAAAGTCACAGTTCACATGCTGAAGTCGAAGAGACGCTCCAAGGATGAGAGCACCACCTTCCTGACCCCATCGTGTGCTACCATCCGGAGCAAGACTCAGAAACACATCCCCTGCCCGGGGGAGGGAGGTGAATATTTCAACGGTTTGATATTTTAAAATCAATCTGCATTGCTGTTGATACAGTAACTAGACCCTGTGACGTATTACAATCATGATAATGACCAACAGAAACACGTTAAATGAGAAGATTACCATCACTCTCATGCCTATATAACTATGAAACCAGCGGCTCTAAAGCTCAACCAGTTAACACGTTATATCTTGTTTGTTCAATCTTTGCAAGAACATGAAAAGTGTTTTTCTATGGGGGTTATGTGTCGGGACTGCTTCTTGTCTGGGTGGTGTAATTGCCAATCGTGCCTTTGGTGGTCTTCACAGTGTGGTTGCCAGTAGGAAGTTGCTGCATTTGGCCATCTGGCACATAATGCCCTGTAAAACCACAACATGTCGGTTTCAATCCTTTGTACAAATTAAACAAGCTACAATGGCACACTGTAGAGCACGTTCCTCCACCAAACCCGATGTAAAAGAAATGCATGTTCTTCTCCCCTTTAAATGGAAATGTCCCGAAATTGAATGTATTCTTCCTCTGCCCATGTTTCACTCATCCAACAAGTGTTGCCAAAATCGGACTTTAGTTTTTGTATATTCCGACTGATTAAAGGGCACGCTGGATGACGCTTAACGGCACAAAACCCAAATTAAAAAAGCTTTTTTTGGCAACATGTAGTGGATATTCCCCAAAATGAATCGTTCTTGATGTTACATCCATCCACCAAATTTTGTGAAAATCGGCCAGGTAGTTTTTGCTTAATCCTGCTCACAGGTGCACAATAGATGGTGGTTAAAATACAGCGGTTATATCCATTAATTTTTGAGTTTTCCAAGCCCCAATAGGTGCTTTTGTTACCGTTGGTGTGAGAAACAACAGTAGTTGTGATGCTAAGCTAGTTAGCTACATAGCATCCACTCACAGACTGAAAACCCGCATTTCTTCTAACAGCTGCAGGAGTTCCAAAAGTTCTGGCGAAACCGGAAAACCTTACAGCTGCCTTTTCCATCAACGAGGGAAACATCACCGGCAGCTTCCTGTGGCGCGTATCCAGGGTGGCTCCCCATCAGCGGATCACAGGCTTCCAGGTCACCTGGGCTGAGATCACCACCGAGAGCCGGCAAAACAGCCTCCCCAACAGCATCATCTCCCAGTCGCAGATCCTGCCTCCAGTGAGTCGATTTGTTGTTTGCATCATCGCTCCACATTATCTTTTTGGATTATGCATAAACATGTATTGTCACATGCAGTAGGAGAAGATATTAATTCTTCAGCGTTTAGCTGCAGCAGAGGAGAGGAGGGGTGTCGGGATAAATCTGCTCTCTTTGCATGAATCTTGTGATAAATGCTGGTGTGGAGACAGACATGCGGCGGGATGTGAGGAAGTGTTGTTTCCCGCTGGAAGGTCTCCGCTATCTTTTGATCTGCCTTCACGTCTTCCTCTTTCATCCTCTGTGAGAGCTCTGAAACAGCCGCATTTTGACATAATCTGCTCCATCAACAACACGTTCCGCCTATCTGCACCTCCCAGTCACTGGAGCTCGACTATAAATAACACCACCCACTGCACACTTTATCCAGCCGGCTGTGAAAGAAAGAAAAAAAAAAAGAAGAAGAGCGACAGCTTTATGAAAACAAAGTGTTTGTTTTTGTCTGTGGCTGGTGCAAAGACGAGCCCCACGGCTGACAGTCTGCTGCTTTACAGCTCACTCAGATTCAGAACCGGACTAATTTAAAGGCTCATTCTGTTGTATTTCATCTGATTACCTTTTGCATTCTCTCCTCACCTCGGCAGGATCATAATTTGCTCGTAGTGTCCAACCTGCGGCCGTCCACCTACTACCGACTGGAGGTGCAAGTAATAACAACCGGAGGGGAAGGTCCCGCCACCGTCAAGACCTTCCAGACTCCCAACGTATTGCCAGTCATTCAACACCGTAAGTCTTTGTCTGCTGTTGCTAAGTCAAATAAGTCCAGTTATATGTGAGTTTAACAGACGATGAGCTCAGTTTAAAGGGAATGACGGAGATAACAATAACGATGATTAACGAACGTAGCCACTGAATGACGGTGGATTATTTAAAAGGTCTTTCAACATATGTATACGTCTGTCTGGCTCCGCCTTTGTGCTGCTGACAGATTTACAGCATCACAGATATAACAACACCGTTCATTTAATCAAACGTTGTGTTGTTTGTTAACCTCTGTGATGAGTCTCTACACAAGCTCACAACAGCGTGTTTGAACACGACGCCCGTCGGTGTTTCCATCGTAGATAACATCGCTCTGAGTTGACCCCAACGATCTCGCTCACCACCGCCATTGACGTTCTTCTTGTGGTGTGGACCCCGCTGACCTCTTGACCTCTTTAAAAACCCGCATCTTTATAGTTAGGCTTACTTTAGATCCTTCATTCGTCCTCCAGGCGTCTGCAGTCATTATTTCTATATTAACAATAGATCACTTCTTCTGATGTGAAGTCGGTCCAGGTAGTAAAAACCCAGAGAGAATTAGAACCATCTTTGCAGTTCCCCTCAGCTGGACCGAAGTGTTTTCTTGCCTCTTTCCGCGTATTGTTTGGATGTTCTGGCCTTCAACGTTACTGTTATGGTTCAATCTCCGCACGCTCGTCGGACTGGAGACGCAGCATGCAGCTGTTTCCACTGGACCGTTCTATAAGTACTTTACTCTCTACCTGCCCAGAACCAAACGACAAGCCGCTGAACTTAAAGGGACATTTAGCAGCTGCAGAGACGGATATTCTGATCAAAGCAAAGCAGGCAAAAGGAGAGTGAATGTATCTTTCAGTCCATCACATGGAAAGGTGATAATCCTGCTCTGTATCTGCTGGATGTGTCAGCAGACAAGCTCACTATTAAAACTCTTTTAAAGGCGACACTACGTCACTTGGTGCCATTAAATCGTTTTCACTTCCCGTAAAACCAAAAAAAATCTGTCATTGAATCAGGTTTAATAACGATGCTTCAGCCACGTTATTCTACTTGACCAAAGGAAGGTTTAACTGAGAGGGAACATTATTTTAAGACACACAGAAGCTCCTTCAGGCGCTGACCATGACAGTATCAAACCACTGCCAGGATTCATTGCAGCAGAATGATTCTGTCTCCATGTGCACCGGCGGTGGCTGTTTGCTCTCGGCAGCGTGATCCGCTCGGCCTCCTCCAACCGTCTCTTTCCCAGGAAGGCAGCTACAGCCTCGGCCTCGCTCAGCTGCACGTTCTTGTTCAAATAAATACGGCTGAATATCCGAGTCGGCCAAACCGCCGTAGAATGTATCCTCGTCCCGTAACATCTTCCGCAGTCGTTTCTGGAGTGCTATTTTTTGCTGTTGGAAACGTAATGAGTTTGCCGAGAAAGCCAAGAGAACAAGACGGTTTCTGGTCTGAGGATTTGTAAGAAGAAGCTCTGTTTTTGGTTTTGAGTGGCAGCGCATTCTCTGGCTGCCCGCAGAGGGAGATTAGGAATCCAAGCTGTAATGCCTTAACACCAGTGACAATGTCAAATTATATCATTGTTGTCGTAAATTGGAAGACGTTCAGTCGATATGACTCATACTGAAGAATTTGTTGTTTCAATTGACTGCGATTGTCGTGAACGCTGACTGGAAATACACATAATGAGTGGCAGACTTTCCATTCAACAACGGCTGTTAAGCGCAGAACAACGAAGGGGGATGAGTACTTGTATCCTAGATTGTAGATACAACACAGTTATGCAGCAGCATGCACATTCAATCTGCGAGGAAAACGATTGCGAAGGTCCCTGATGGTGTTTGTCTTCCAGGGCCCCGCCTCCGACAGCACCAATCCCATCACCAGAAGCCATCGGTAGAGAGACACTGAGTCCAAAGGCGAGGCGACACCCAACAGGGAGAAGAACCGGTGTTTCTGTAATCCTACCTGTCGGAGAAGGAAAGTGTGGAACCAAACCGAAACACAGCACGCTGCACCATGAACTGCCCCCCCTGCTCGTGATGTACGGCTCCTCTTCCTCCAAGGCTCCACAACACGTCAGCTATTCCTTCCTCAACCCCCCTCGGACCGAAGTGTCACCGGACGGGCCGGCTTGTACAGTTGAATTTTTACCACAAGGATCTCTCTTATTTTGCGTTTGTTTAGTACACAGCTCCGCAACTCACACGGACGTTAGGAAGAAAAAAAAAAAAAACCCAAAAGATTTAACAGTCGAAACAACGATTTGAGTTGCAGTTCCGCGCGACGCAAGTTGGAACAGCGAAAAGCTGTTTGCCAACTCGATGGCGGCACACTGCTGGTGGGAAACGGCATACAACTGTAAAACAATTGTTTATTCATGAAGAAAGGTAGAATCTATTTATTTTCTGTTACCCACTAAAGAGGCGCTTAGGCAAACAGGCAGTACTGATGGATAATGTAACTTAAGTGGTTGTCGTCTAACCCAGAATATCTCACGTAGTATGTTGCATGTAGTACATTTGATTCTCCACCTGTAAATGAATTACAAGTACATGCTTCAAATTGAAAGCTTGTGATGGTTTTTGCATGGCATCCGTTAGCGTTCTGTTGGCATGAAATAATGTCTTATCAATATGTTAGCAATATTTCATTAACAGATTAACAAAGAATTATACTGGGATTAATATGTAATGTTTATTAATGAAATTATATCGTGTGGAATCGATGAATTGTACATGTTCTTGGCTGTAGAAATGTTTTGTCGTGGCGCAGTCAGTCTATATTTATTTATGTGTGTATTACAAAGTTTGGTTTGGATGTGCGTGGATGTGGATGTTTCGTGTGTTTTAGTCTCAAATTTTTGAACCAACAAAAATCTTGTAAAGACATTTTGTAAAAATGGAATTGTAAATACAGTCTTTATGTTACATGTTATTTTTCCATGGTAGAAACTGTACAAACTGCTAAGTAATAAAATAATCCCTAACCAGTTCCTGTTTGTCTAATTGAAGCCTCTGTGAGCAGTAAATAGACTTGCTTGAACTGTCTGGCAGTCGCCTGTTGCTTATTTTGGCTGTGAAACCCATCATGGCAGACGACCTGTGCAGCGTTTGCACTGATGGGTCCAGGAGACGGGGACATGAGCGCCCTGCGAGTCCAAATAAACAGGTCATCTCGCTCAACAGCCCGAGTGAATTCACCGTCGCTGAGGTCAGACACCCCTCAACATAATGCTGTGCTCCTCGGTGTTTGAAAAGCATTAAATCCCTCCTCCGCTAAGCAGCCTTTCACCCTCCATAAAATGAAATGTTTACAAGAAAATAAAGCTAAAAGCACGAGTTAAGCCCGTGTGTGTGTGTGTGTGTGTGTGTGTGCAGTGCAGGCTTTGAGAGTTATCTGTGTGTGTGCCATAAAACAGCTTTTCTTCAGCAAACATTATCCTTTAAGGAGTGAAACCAGAATATTTAACTGGCATTTTTATACCTTTCATGTGTTTTTACATTGATCCAAGACTCGTGTAACATCCTGCCTGCAGAGTCCCAGTGAGATGGAGGGTTAACACACACACACTGGGTTTGTGTGTGTGTGTGTGTGTGTGTGTGACTGTTTTCTTTACATTACATTTGTTTTTAAATTGTTTTGGAGTTAATTCAATCAGCCACCATGGAAACAAGAAAAGCTGCACTAAAGAACCTTTGTGTCGCTTATTAGCCGGTAGCTTAAACATTTCTTTAAGGGAGGTTTGAGGGATCAGGAGCTGGATTAGATCCAGATTACATCGAGTTAGACACACTTAAAACTAGACTCAGCCTTTCTTTCTATAAACTCCCAACTGACACAATCACACGTTTGGATGCATTAGAAGCAACAGAATCTCTTTCTGTAAGCTGCCATGTGGACTGAATCTGCTGCTCCGCCTCAGTCAACACAGGAGATACAGTAGAGGTGTGTCTCTCGCTCGCAGGGCAGAAGGCCACAGGCGACTCTCTTATCTATAAAGGGTTTGTCCAGAATGTTACTAGATGTGTCGGTGTTGTTTAGAACAACTTGGAGGCGACGTTGCACCTTTTACAGTTCGGGATTCGTCTAAGGACCAGCTAGTTTTTGTATCATCCTTCTGACACACTTGTTCTTCTCTTGCCTATGAAACACCCGTCCGATATGTTTGATGAACATTCGGGGGTTATGTTTTAGTTGTCCTGCTATTAGACAGTCAGACAAACTGGTGAATACTTAACCTGCTGGGTGGAGATAAACATAACACCCCTGCCAATCTACTCACCAAGAATCATTCTCATTAAAACTACACATGAATCCTTAAAACAGACGACAACTGATTGTAGTAGTAGTCTGTACTGTAGTCATCAATTTAAAGTTTCCCCAAACTTTCTCACCTAAAGTCAATTCAACACCACCGAGTTTATATTTATATGTCGGGTGTAATATTCTTCACATTTGACAAAAAACGACTAATAGACTGGTAAATATTATTCCAGGGCTCTACCAGCTTATTTTCATATTCTGATGTTAAAGTGTTCATTCAGTTGTGCAGACATGAGCCAGGTCGGTCGGTATGAAAGGCGCGAGGTGTTCGCATATCTGCGTGTGCTTGTTTTTATAAGTGTAGAAGAGAATTCGGTGGCCAGATATGTTTCTATTTCTGCTTGAAGTTTGTTCTCATCACCTTTTCCCCGCAGCCGGCAACAAATTATTCCGAGTTCTTGTTTTCACACACTCGGTCTTTTCAGTCGGTCAATGCTTCGGCTCTCACTTCTCAGGGATGTTGTTTATGTACAGTTCTATTATGTCACAGGAGATTAGTTCCTCTTGGTCTGTGCATGCTAATCCCCTCTCTCTTTTCTAGGAGCGGGGCCAGTGTTTCGCCGGGGCTCCTTTCTGTGTGAGCCAGCCTGGCCCCTTCTCCCTTTCAGGCTGTCACGGTCCCTCTGTACACACTGCAAATACCGCGGCCCTCAAGTGTGAAAACCTCAAAACAAAAAAAGGCCTCCAGCCTCCTTTTGAGACGTGTTGCAAGACGTCCAACCCTCTGAAGATTTAGAAGAAAAAGGAAAAAAAAAAAAATGCAACAACTAAATAATAGACGTCGTCAATACAAAAGTTTTTGGTCTCTGATGTTACGAGACGTATTGGGTTTGCATGACATTACATTCCTGTTGTGAAAGTCAGGCGGGGATATCGCTTTCAAATTCAAACCCATATTTCTGAAAGCAATATTTTGCGTCTGAATAATGCCAGTCTGTTGAAACTCCCCTGCTCGTTAAACTTGAGGCTGATGCCGTCCAACAGTGTTTCTCCCACACGTTTCCCTCTGACCTCCCTGCACCCGTTCCGCAGACTAACATCGCAATGAGCCGTGCGTTACTATTTATCAAATATAATCCGCTCTTCCACGGGTCATCCCGCCGCGGCGCGTCTGTAACGCTACTCCTCAAGAGGAAGGGTGGATCTTTATGTCTTGATGATAGCTACAATCCCGGCTCGACTTTGAAACATGAAGCGAACGCTGCCATGGGTTGGACTCTCCCGTCTTTCTGATGACATCGATCGTAACCTGAATGATTTGAAAGCTCTGATGTGAGTCTCAGGTCAGTGAGATCATTGAGCGGAGCCAGGCTCTCTCTCCAGATTACTACCACATGCACCGGGGTTCGTTTGCCATTTACTCTTTCAATATGATGAGACGGAATATATTGTCTGTGAGATTGATGAAAAATAACTAGTGTCCCCCCCCCCCCCCCCCCCCCCCCCCCCCCCCCCCCCCCCCCCCCCCCCACACTCCAA
>CAAKHC010005054.1:9839-30238 GCA_901007825.1 Macroramphosus scolopax | reverse complement strand
AAAGCGTATCGAGCTGAGCAAAAGAAGGCAAATAAAACATAAAAACAAAACAAAAAAAATCACATTTTTATGTACATTTTGATTAAATAAAGTGTGATCAGTATACATTCATGTGTATGAAAAACAATGTAAAAATGAACATAAAAACAATAATGTAAACATAGCAGATCTAACTTAGAATTTTTGCATATGTCTAAATAAAAAATCCAGCACCAGCTGTTAAATGCATCTTAATTTATAGAATTATTCATTATTTACAGATTAAGCAGGTCTAGGAAATAATCTATATATCACGATTTAAAAAGCTGGGAAAACATAAAGGTCTGTCAGAGTATTGGACAATCTTCTTGACTGGGTAAATACTGATAAAAAGGGAACATATGGAACAACGTGTCCAGATGTTCTGATTCCACTGAGGGCACAGAGACAGATGAACTGCCGTGGTATCCAACCTGTGGGCGCGTCCCGCTCTCCCAGAGCACCTGAGGTGGTCGGTTTACGGACTCCGCCTCACTCCTTCACAGCAAAGACACGGAAGGAGCCTCCCTCTGTGTTGGTCTTGCTGCAAACGGACAAGAGAGGGGATACGTTACAATATTTACCTCTAATCTCTAACCTCTAATGTCGAATCTCAAGCCTCAGCTAGAAGAAGAAAGATGACATGAGGGTTATTTCCTCAGAAATAAAGTAAAATTAACCGTGTGCCCCAAATAAACAGAAAATATCATCTGACGTGATACCTGTGAGTCGGCAATTAATTTGTTCCACCAGCAGCCAAATCCATCAAAAACTACGCAATCATGGCGTTCGCATCTTAAGGAAAAACATCCACCATATGGCGTTATGACTCACTGTTGCCGTATTACTGACGCTCACCTTTCCAGCCACCGCATGTGTTAAACTTGATGGCTTTGTAATTAGTGCATTAGTCGAGAAACCTTGAAGCTCCGCCACGATGAATAATCATGATAGACCTGCGCGACTTATCTGACGTATCAGATCGCAGATAATTGTCTATATAGGAAAGGACTGACATGGTGCTCGACAGCCTTTCCATCCTCGAGTAATTGGATAGGAGGTGATTACTTCCCCAGCAACAGAGTCCAGTCCAAACTGCCCACCCTGCCATGATGTTGGCACACGGCTCCGACTTCCACTCAGCCGTTTATTGACCTCCTAGCCCGATGCCCTGAGTGAGGCCTTCACAGTCCTGCATTATATTCCATTGTAGTCAAACTGGTCCGATTATTTTGACAATTCAGCACTTTGCACACTCAATTGAAATGCCTGGGTAAAGTAAGCAAAGATCCTCTGTGTGGCCCGTCCGCACACCAAACCACACCATTACTCTTACAACCCCACATGCCTGCACAACTGGCCAGAAGGGTTTTCTCGCATGCGTTTGGTCCACTGGAGCCGCCACAGACATGAGAGTGATGTGAGAAACACGATGTGCATGCAAAGAACCCGTTATATTACAGGAGACATAAATCAAGGTTCAGCACGGTGAGTAGCAGCACCTTTCTCAAACATATTTTACATTCTCTTCTCACATGTACCTTTTTCTTCAAGCTTCATGCTTTTTCTTTTCACCTCAGTTGTATCTCAAGGTTTACCACATTCCCACTGGGCCGATATGGACTTTAATAAGTTTCATGAGACTCATCTGATGTGCATGATTATAGTGAACATTTAATCCTCCAGGCTCAGTATTAGCTCTCCAAAACGTACATTGAACCATTGTCGGGGTTTTCCTCTTAGCCTGGACCTCCCTGAATTTACCACACACATCTCAGATTTGTTCAGCAATTCCAATCGGTCTGCTGTTGTGTTCAGATCGGTTTGGGAAACATAGGTGTCTGATGAGCCTAATGACGCTCCGTGGCCTGAACGCCAAAACCCAAATGGTTGCTGCAATATGGAACAACTACTCACAGTAAAACTAATAAACACAAAAGAGATGAGTAGTACCTTTCAGACTGGATGCCATTTTTCAGAACACCAACGTAATTCTTTCTCTTGTCCAGTGGCAGGACGTCCACGTACCCCCCGTCTGGTTTGATCACCCCTGCATGGATGGCTGATTTACAAATACTTGAGCTCTGTGAAGAGAAAGATGGAAAAAAGTTTTCTTTAAAAATGCCACCATACGTGATTTCATGCTACCATGACCGTATCTACCAGTGTCTAAACTCGATTGGAGGGACGTTGTTATTCTTCTCATCACCTGATACCCTCTTAGAAGGACAACATCAACCAGGGTCTTACGTTCAAAGATTGCTCACACATTTCTTCATCTTTCCCTATTGTGCACGGTACGTTAAATACATTTAATTTAATTGCTCATTAAGCTTCCCTTTCAGTTCAGTATTTCCTGACTGAAATACGTTCCTGGCAATCGACGTCTTGCGTCACCATTACTCACATTCTCTGTGAGTCATATTCTTATTGTGAAAGGTTTCCCATAGCTACCATGCATCACAAAGTGAAAATATTGCTTTAATTTAACCAACGAGAGCCAGATATCACTCTCCTTTCCTTTCTTAAATAGGCCACTGCTGCGGTGTGATTGCTGATCGATGTTTGTGCAGCAGTGTGTTACTCACCTCTGTGTAGATGTTGTTCCCAACCACTGGTGACCAATAGGAGGGCTGATTTTTGCAGTTGGCTGGACAGAAGATTCTGAGGAACCAATTAGACATTCGTATAATTTTTGCACCAAAATGAGAGGGTATTATTAATTTAGAAAAAAACATCATTAAAGGCTATTAAGGCTATTTAAGGTTATAGAATATGTGAGTATTAAATTTAACTTCCTAGTAACAGGCTAATTGTTGTATATTTGGAGAGCGGGTGTGATGAGGCACCTTGGGCAGGGTGACGAGGGCTTTTTGTAAGGGCAGATTTCTGCCACTGTGGTGTAGCAATCAGCAGTCATTTCTGTGACAAAGAGAGGAGATACATCTTAATATATTTAATGTTTGCTGGCTTACTGAGTGACTGTGACTTCAATCATGGCTCACTATAAGACATGTTGTAACTTACCTTCCACTTTGGCCATCACAAATGCATTTCCGGGTTTATATTTACTGTAAAAGACAACATATATTATTCAGGATCATTGTGTTGAGGAAACAGGAAACTATGTGTCAGAAAATAAATCCATTATTGCACAATATGTGGATCACAGCAGCTGGCGTAGCATGTGTTTGTCATAAAGGTTTCGTCATCTACCTATTTGGAAAACACCAAGCTGAGTGGAAAATATCTACCTCAGAGAATCGACACCATTTTTTGTTGCTCGGACAAAGAATGGGAACTTCTCCATCCTCGTGATGTCTATTGGGCCTCCGTTGTTGTCAATCGCGCCGAAGTGGATAGCAGCACGGCAAATACTGGATTGCTTTATCAATGAAAAATAGTCTTCTGTAAGTCATTGACTTTATAAAATGTTACTTTAAGTAAATGTTTTTTCCAGTTTGAAGACTCACCACATCATAATAGAGAGTTCCCCAAACTTTCCCTTTTTTATTCAGGCAATTGGCGGGACAATGATATCTGCAGTCAGGAGAAGAGTTTAGAGACAATAGTCAGTTGACACTGAAGAGAAGGTGATCGGCAAATGAGAATGAAAAGGCACATTATGGGCACATTTGAAATTGATCGGAAATTAAAATAAAGCAATCTGACCTGTTGCAAGTTGCTCCTCGGCACTTATCTCGCAGTCGAGTCTCGCACTTGATGTGCTGGGCTGCAAAACACATAGAAGAAAATAGATGTATAAATGTGTGACAATCTGAGAGTTTGGGGTGATTTTAAATAGCTCCTGTAGCTACCCAGGTAGGTGTTACTGGGAGTCTTTGAAGATGGGGTCCGAGGAGTTGTGAGCTTTGGAGTCGAGGGCTTGGATGCTGGCTTCTTTGGAGCGGAGGGTTTGGGAGCAGGTCTGGCAGTGGTGCGAGGTTGGACAGGCACCTGAGGCTTCTCTACCTCATTCATGTCAGGTGTCTCTGAGCGTTGGGAGTCTAACGTTGGATAAACAGACAGCTGAGGTTGGTAACATGTTTCATTTGACCGTCTTTGAATGAAAAACATGTCTTTGCTCACCTTTATAACACAGGTTGTTCCTACATCCTCCTCCATAGCTTGGAGGGCAATGGGAACAAGGGCGGCCATGCTGGTATGGAGCCTCACCGATCCAGTTACCCCTGCAGAAGCACACAGACGACAGGTTGTCAGATTTTGGCAGTTAAGCACTACTGACTTCATGGCCTTCTCTATTATTTAAACATTATTTTCCCCTGGTCAACACTCCTAATAGTCATTAGTCCCACAAAGTCATAAAAACCCTCCTGTTGTCTCTCATGCGATGACATCCTGTGTGCCGTCTGGAAAGCAAGCTCAGCTCTTATATTTCTGTCCCCAATGCTTCATTATTATTGCACTATTTTGACTTTTGGAGGAATTTTAACGGCCCCAATGCAAACACGACGTCTCGGACAATTAGTGGAACAGGCCGCTGCACATGGCTGCAGTCCAGTATATTAGGAACACGCTCTGTAGCATTGGTCGTTACTTTAAGGAGAAGAAAAAATGTAAAACAAGAGTCAAGAAAGCAAAGGTGTTGATGTATAATGGACTCGTGAGGAATATTGATCTTACTTTGGGGAGTAGTTGCACACCAGGTAAACGGAGTTCTCCCATACTTCCCCCCACACGTTCATCCTTGGACACACGTGCACGGCGCAGCCGACGCGGCTGGTGGTTGCCCAGACCAGCTGTAAAGAGGGAAATTAAAGGATGTAAGCGCAAAACGATGGATGGATGAAAAGACATATCGCTTAAGTCTATATTTCCCAAGTCACTTCTCTCACAGCTGATAGGTCAATGAGTCATTCCCTAGGAAGCAGCTAGACTGTCACTCACAATTGATTGGACAGACTGCCCGAGTCAGACGCTCATCGTGTGTGAACACAGTTTGCCCTCTGGTACGTGATCATGATCTCTTTCATCATTCAGCTGGAATATTGGATAAATGTCAGTTTTTAATGTCTTACTCGGAACAAGCAGAAGTCAGTGTACGGTCGAAAGTAAAATAAAACCATATTAAACGGAGAGCTGCTGCAGAGCTGTTACAGATGAATGATGTGCCACTTGACGGCAAATACAACACAGCGTGTTCCAGAACTCCGCCTCACTTTCCTCCCATCTCTCACACGAGTGTTCTCCCTCCTCAGGAATGTTCGTCTTTTCCTTGTACAGTTCGAGGCCACAGGAAGCTGTGAGTCAGCACACAGACTGGTGTATGCTGAGTTCTGTTGGTTTAGCTGAGTGTAGTCTCTAACTCCAGAGGGTCGAACCTCTCCTTGACAATAGCTGAGCGGTACGACCGCACGGACTGCAGATAAATCAGCCCTGCCAGCAGGTTAAATGCAGAGACAAGGTGAAGATGCTCAGATATGGGACCGCCCTCTTTCTGCAGCATCTTCAAAAAGAATCCAGGTCAAGTAGTGAGGGATGTCTGCTATGTCTGGAAATGACCGCCAGATACAGCAGTGATCAGATTTCAGGGTGAGGACAGAGGGAGGAGTGTGGATGTTCCTGTAAACTCATCCCAGCAGCTGCAAAGTAAAATCTAGGATAAAGGTCTTGCTCCATTTTCTTTTGTTTTCTTTTAAAATGTATTTATTCATACTCTTGCACACACCTGCTTTCTCCTGTATGTCCACAGCCTGCATGACATAAACAGGGTGAAATCAGTGTAGTTACTGTGTACAACTTGCTTTATCCACACCTCATTTACACCCTCGTTCCTCAAAACCTTTGCTGATAAATACAGTGAAATATCGAAGGTGGAGGAGAGGCTGCAAACTCCATGTTTTTTTCTTGTTCTGCCCAACAACACCTGCTATGGGACCATACAGCAGGTAAAAGAAGGCAAACATATCCTATCATACCTCCTTTAATATCAGCCCACTTTTTTGATGACTCTCACCTGGGTGTAGTGGGTGCACATGGGCCCGGAGCAGCGATCTGGACACCAAGGATTGCACTCATGGGGGTAGGGATAGGTGTAGTCCTTCACCTCATCATACCAGGCCTGGACGTGGAAAGCAGGAGAGCGGTATCTGCATGGTCCATGCAAACGCAAACACACACACACACACACACAGAGACAGACAAACAGTAGCTCAGTCACAAGGCATTCAGGTACCAGGGCCAAAGGGAAATATGTGAAGGAGCTGCCAGGTGTTTTGGCGAGACGTTGCATGAACCTCTCTGCTCCTCCTTCAAGCCTTAAATGATGATTTTGACCTGGCAAACAGAACATCGGTTTCCTTCCATAACGGGGGTGGGCGGGGGGGGTTTTAGTTAGGTTTAAAAAACAAAATATCAAAACAAACCTGACCACGGCTGCACCGCCTAACAAATCAGTTCTAGCCCTCATTATAAACATTTCTTTTTACGGTACTGAAAAGTGCTGAGCTTATAAATGGAGAGTGGAGGGGAAGTGGAAAAAAGGACTCCACACTCAGTTTGCTGGCTCAGGAAGAAACAAAGGGGATTGGAGGGAGGAGCGGGTCTGTAATAACGAGAACAGATTCCTGGGAGGGCACCTGCTGCGATAGACATACACTGTCATACACGTAAGACTTCGTCCTTGTCCGTCGTCTACATCAGGATCAATACAAGAGCACCGACAAGCTCCGCCTGCTTGCACCTCCCACAAATCTCTGTGAAATTGATTTTGAAAAGTACTAAGATTGTTTTAAAGAAGAGGTTCCAACATTGACCAGTTTGTCGAGAGGATTAACTATATTCAGTTACTGATTAAACATCACATAACTTTTTGGAGTACAAAACCAACGTACTTCAGTCCGACCACTTTGGGACTGATTCTAAATCAAACATTGAAACTAGCCCTCCTCAAATCAATCAAGAAACTCTCCCAGCCTCAAAAATGTCAGTTCCACAAATATTGCGTTGTCTCTTTAAACATATCAAAACATTTTCAATGCAAATAAAAGATTTTGCAATTTGATTTACAGTCAAATCTAATTACCCTTATATAACAGTACTGACACAAGATACTCCGAATGTTCATCCATTCACAACCTAAACCAAAAGGAATGAAATGTCTCTTAATATGACTGTAGATGGTATATAGGTGACATTTAATAATGGTTTTGTTTGTCATTCCAAACTCTCTATTCATTAAATTGGACTTCAAACAGATAAAATGTCTGATTCCTCTAAATTACAAGATTCACAGATGAACTAGCTGTCAGAAGAATATGTGTCCGTGCATCTTACCTGCCCCAGTGAACCGCCAGGTTCTGTCCAATTGACATGAGCAGGTCCTGGGGTCCGTGATCCCACTGACACACCTCTGACCAGTGAGTGGCGGACCTCTCCAGCTCATCATCCCATACCTGCAAACATTCAGTACCGTTAACGTCCAACAGTCGGAGGTGCAACACTCACCTGCTGCAGCGGCTAAATATAGAATGACACAATCCACGTCTTGTTCTGGCTCGGTAAATATCCAAACACAAGCTGTCCAAGCCCACAACTCCTGCACTTCCTTCCTTGCAGTGAGCTGAAACTGATATAACTACAACATTAACCTTAGACGCTGACATTTGAGAGGAGCAGCTGGCGTCTTGGCCCTCGTCCATTACAAATCTCCAGCAATCACAGTAGAATTATCCACATTTCCTGTTTCTTTAGAGCAGTGACCCCGTTGGAAAGCTGAGAAGACACCTGACTCCCACTGCGGAGGGAGGGGGGGGAGCTAGAAGGTAGGGAGGACTGCATGCAGCAAAGGCCCCTCAAAGCACATCTCCCCAGTAAATTTCCAACCTTTCTGGTCGGTGGCTTACACAGACACCACTGTAACCCCAAACACCCGTACACTAACGCAAACACACACACGGACTGTTCCCTGGAATTTGAGAACGCGCCGGGCAAAGTAAATCTTCAGACACTTTCCTACCTGGCTGTAACCACACTCCAGAGACGAAGGCCACCACTGCTTCTCTCAACTTTATAGACCTCATGGCTTTCAGTAACCTTCTGTGCGTTTCTGTGTGAGTTTCCTCTCGTACTTATAACCCATTGATGTGCCACATTCATTCATAATGTTCCCTCTCTAGCCGTATTCTCTCTTTCCTTCATTGACCCGGCCCTGCGTTTGCTCGTCTGTCCTCTGCAGCACTGAGCTGCCTGCAGGTAGGACAGAGTCAGCATTATTATCCTCCTTGTAAAAGAGCAGCACAGTAGGCCAGTAATAGTCCACCAGCATGACTGCATGTTTCCAACAGAGAGAAAAGGTTGTTTTTATTGTAGCAGCACCACCTTTTAAACCATAATCACCAAGCATTTCAGAGCTTGGTTTTGCTGACACATTAAATTCACTTTCATGTCTCATTATGACTTGTGGTAAGTGGGGTGATGGGACATGTCTCACCATGTACTCCATGTTGGAAGCAGTAGGGTAGACGGTGCCTCTCAGCTTGTTGTGCAGCTGGAGAATCTCCTCGCGGTCTGACCAACGGATGGCTCGTCGGACCCGGTCGCCACCGGAGTTGCTGGTGCCGTTCTGGCTCGCTTCTTCTTCGTAGCGGCTCAGCAGCTGCCTGAGCTCTTTGGAGTCCGGCAGATAGAGAGAGGCTGAGTGTCGTATACACAACAGCAGGAGAGGGAGGACAGGGATCCAGGCCATGACAGCGCGGGTCATTCAGGCACTTCCGCTGCAAGAGTTGAACGTTTAGGCTGCAGTAGACAGCGTTTTATGTGTGAATGTGTTCCAGACAGAACCTGCAGAGAGGAAATGTTTAATGAGTCTTTCCCTGCAGCGTGAGTCAAGGAGGCTGGGGACTGATTACAGAACTCGTGAGAACAGTTAACTCATGTAGTAAGGTAGAGGTTTTCAAAGTGAGGGGGGGTCTCCCAATGGCGACTCCAAACAATTTGAAGGGAGGCTCAACCAATGGAAGTGAAAAATGATAAGATAAGTTATCGGAAAGGACATCATGGAGAAGAGCCTGCATGTCCATCCTCTGGTTAAAGACGAAAATACAATATATACTTTTTTTTTTTTTTCTCAGACTTTGAAAACCCCTGTAGTAGACACATCCTCATACAATGTTACTTTATCATGTTCATGCATGCACACATACACACACACATGCAGTAATAGAAAGCTTTACAGTATAACAAGTATCAAAAGAACAAATGAATAAATCAGCGTCTGTCACATCTTATTTGCTTTTCTGATCAGGGCTGGGATAAATAATTGATATGGAAACATATAAACGTCTCTGTATTGATTTGTCTAATGTTGTAAGTTGCACTGGTTGGAATAGTAAACTGAGACAAAGAATCCTCCCAGGATTATGGACTTTATAAAGTCTGTTCTTCTGCCCTGCAATAAGTCTTTTCTTAGTGAAGTTTGGATTTTGAAATTGTTCATGCTGAGTGTTTATTCATTTTTAAGGCTGTGGGAGTGGTGTTGCACTGGAGGCTGTTACTGATATTCTGTCTGCCTCTTGTATGAAGGATATAACTACATAATACAAATTAACACAACACCTATATTCTAACTTCAGCCTCGACAATGTGCCTAAGGTCATCTCCATACTGATACAGATTGAAAAAGATGCGCTATGGATTACACTAGATTTATGTGTGTGCTGAATAAACTGGAGATTCAAGGATTATCATTTAATCAAATACGACTTTCTGAAAGGTTCCTGAATTTAACAGGAAAATCAACAGCGATACATTGATGTTTAACAAATCAATAATGCATCACACCAATCAACCATTGCCCTGTTTTGAACACATATTAGATAAGCATGAATTATTACCTCATAAAATAAAACTAATAGCACAACTGTCTCCACTAACTTAGTTAGCATATGCATCACACTTTGCTTGCATGGTTGCTACTGTTATGTTTAATACAATAATATTACCCCATTATGATTATCTGCTGACTATCTCTTAATATTTTCTAACCCAAACTGAGCAGCAGGGTGGGACACTGAGTTCAGCTGAGGTTGACAAGCGTTCACCCTGTTGAGCCTTCTCTGAGCGAAACAGTGCATTCCTGGCACATCCAGGAGCAATATTCTGTAAACAGCCCTGCTTCTGACCTACCATTGGAAGGGAACAGACAAGAGGGAGGACATCCAAGATTTGAGCGAGACCAAATATCACAAATTCACAGACTTTATAAAGAGAGAGGAGCAGTCAGTCAGTGTGACCAAAGAAGAAAGAAAAAATAAACATAGCACTGGCTAGTACGGGCTGCTCTTATCCTTGAATCCCTTCACCTCTTTCCCTCTGGCTGAGAGAAGGCAGCTTGAGGTCTGGCGCCGGCTCTGTGTCAACATAATGTGCCAGCTCTGGGCACTGTGAGCTAGCGGCCAGCTGAAGCACCACACCCTGCTCCTCTCCCTCAACCCTTTTTCACACTGAAGCTCTACCAGCTTCTCTGTCTGGACCCTTGAGAGACAGAGCAGAAGACATGGACACTTGCTGCCCTGCCTGTGAACATTAGTGGACCTCTATCTGATCTGCAGAGGGGCCGACCTCCACTTCACCTGAGCGCCAGTTTGCATGTCAACACAACTCAATAGAATTTAAGATTAAAATGAATTTTAATTGAGGCTTGCATGACATGTGTGGCTTTGCATCATGGGATCTTTAAATCAGGGAGTCATTGTATATACTTACTATAATATTTTCAATAATAGTAGCTGCTCCTGTAGAATTCATATTCATAATGAAGAGCTAACTATCAACCTATTTTGCAATGGAAACCCCATAACTGAAATATCTTGTTGTTGAATTGAGTGATTTAAATGACCACTTTAATAAAACCTGATTTTTGTCTGAAGGTGTAAGAACCTGTATCTTATAGTCTTATAATCATAAATTTAAAAAGAAGTAGTTGCAACGTTATGGAAACCAACTCTTGCCATGATAAAATGAATATAAAAACGTGTGCAGTGTGTAATCTTGCTCACCTCTGCCTCTCTCAGTTGGTATCCAGCTGTTGGTGCGCACGGCGCGGTTTCCTCTGCGCACGGAGGTGCTGCGCTCTGCTCCACTGCCGCGTGAGGGGACCGGGCTGCTTGTTGGCGGGAGCTCCAGTCCTGAAGCACGTAAGAACTGTGTAACGTCTGAGCTGCTCAAAGACCTGCCTTATATAGAGAAAGGACCCCTCAGGAGCGGAGGAAAAAATTACTGTCTCTCCTTCCTCCCCGAGTCCCCCCGCCCGCCTCCCTGAAGCTGAAGCAGGGGATGTTCCTCACAACGCGGAGGAGCCGACTCGTGTCAGGAGGAGGAAGACTACAAGTTACTGACAGGAAACGAGTCAGCGGCTGAAAGTTAGATCACCATCTCCGACTCAAGTGTGGGTGGCAGTTATTAACTAAATATGTATTTCTAAGACTCAGTCAGGGCAGGGACGCACTTCAGGAGATGTTTGAATGGAATAAAAGTAATATTTGTGGTGATAATTGGGATGTAAAGTGACATACGGCTCTTGGGTCATTAAGATAAATGTATAGCAATGGTATGTATTTAACGTTTTAGACACATTTTTTCTGATTCTGATTTATAAACCATCTTCCGTATTAATACACAAACCCATATATAAATCTATATATACTGTAAGTCCAAGTGCACTGCATGCTTAAATGTTCCACATCATACTTGTGTTTGCTGATCATTGGAACATGATTGGCTTCCAAACTATTTGAGGACTCAGAAGTCTTCCTCCTTGGCTCTTCCTCTTAAAAACTAAATGTTCAACGAGCACAGGGAACATTAAGATGACTGTCAGTGGATGTAAGAACATCCCTCTGGTGTCGAACTCTGCACATCCAGTCACTATTCTACACACTGTGGCTGAAATGTTCTAAGTGAAGGAACCAGAGGAAAGCACATTTTTGTCAGGAGAGCAAGTTGAGAGCATATTAAAGGTGCAATGCGCCTGTTCTGTTGCTGAGAGTTAAGAAGCCTGGTGCCTGAGAAAATAACACAAATTGGAGGTTTGTGTTTAGATGTGTTTTCTTAATCTGTCTGACACAACCGTACCAAAACCATGAAGTCAACCAGGTGGTGCTGCGTGAGACCCCCATTATCGAGGACGGATGTATGCCCCCATATATATTATGATAAAGGGCCCTGCGACTGACTCTTTCTGACTCTAAATTCTCCCACCTGATGGGTGTAAGGTTACACAAACAAATGTTTATCAATGCAAATGAAGGCAATACGTGTGAAAAGCTACATTATATCACTTTACTTCTCAAGCAAGTTGTGTGTTGCTATTGCGGACGCCACGAAGCAGTTCATTTAAACTCCTTTTTTAGACTTTGATTTCACTTATTGTAACGAGTCTGTTTGCTTAGCACAAGCTCCAGTTAAGACCAAAAACCAAAAAAATAACTTTATTTGAGAAGTGGATCCCTTTTGGGGAACCTGGTGTTTTCTAACTAAACAGTTCAGAGCTTCAGCCGTGGATACTTATATGTCGAGTTGAATAGTATGTCAACAGCATGAGAGTTATTCAGTATTAAAACAACTGACATTGGTTCTTTGAGGTGATAAAACAGAGCCGGGAGGGAAGGAAGGAGCCAGCGCAGGAACGAGGGTTCATCATGTGTCACTGTTGTGTCTCCTTACTGACCCTGCAGAGGGCTTCTGGTGTTGTGACCCAAATAGCTCACATTTTATTCCATCATGAGCTTCATTTCCGTGTGAAACTCAGGCAGAGGAACACAGGAACACGCAGAAGGAATACCATCGACTGAACCCTCAGACAAAACATCTTCATTCATCTCCTTTCCTTCTACAGTGTTCTGCAGTTATCGGACAGAAGAAACTAAAAACTCAAGCTCAAGGTCATCCGTCTGCTTCGGGAGAACCCGGGGACGGTCTAAAAATGTAAACAAATATATTTTAGCCATCATTTTCCTTCACTAAAGAGGGCGAAGCTCTGCTCCTTGTCTGAAAACATCTTCCCTATTTCAGAGAACTCAGTTGTGCTGTGCAGTTTGTTATTAGTGGGATAGCGACTGTCGTCATGTCAATTATAAATCTTGCTTTGACTCATCTACATTATTATTCTACTGGTGTCTTTTTCAAAACTGTAAAAATCAGAAGCATCAAAACATCCTAACCTCAGTACCATTTACGGGAAAAAAAGGCAAGACTGCTGAGGATGACTGGATTTTTGCATTAGTACAATTAAATGTAACAAGAAAACTGCATTTACGGAGTCCCTCGTGACATCATCATTATCCAGCAGACATGCGTTGACAATATTCAATTCCTAGAGGATGGTTTTCCTCTCAGGAGAATCAGTCAATACTCTGCTGCGTCAGCCCTGATAAATAATTCATCCTGGGCAAAAATGGAAACTTGACTCCAACATCCTCTTTCGAAGGTTTTGGAATCATAATCATAAGCAGGTGGGAACCCAGTTTTAAGTTTTTGTAGGATTCAAATGGGAACCACCATCCGCTGGACATACTGCAGTTTGTTTGGATAGGGGCAAGAGGGGGTTAAACACAGGGAAGTGCTGGAGAACTCCTCAAGATTCACAGAAAGGAGATTCCAAAAGGCTTCAGCAGGCTAAATGAAGACTAAGTATATTAAGGACAAAGCTGATTATTAGTTGTTGGAAATTAAACGGGAAAGGCACAAAAGTCCCTCCCGAGTATAAAGAAGTGAGGTGACTAGTCAACTTCAAGAAAAGAAGATGAGTAAGCAGGGTGAGTGTGGTGTCGATCCCACTGCAGTGTTGCCTAAGTGGTGTGTCACATCTCCAATGGAACAATAAACATCAGCCAACTAATCAATTAAGCTTTGGTGGTTGCTGCATTGGCTTTCCCCGAGGTGGTTCTGGAGCAGGAAGACACGGCGGTGACAGGTCTTTGGGTTGCTCATCTCCACACTGAATATTTATTACACTCCCTTGTACTTTCATGTGTTGTTACAACCGACAACACAACACGTGGAAACCAAAGTCATCCTTGAAAAATGTTTAAAGCGGTTAATGGTTGGTTTAAGGTCTGGTTGTTTACGCCACCGATGTACTCGGTGAGCGTCACGAAGACGTCGTGGCCTTTGTTAAAGTGGTGAAACTCAGTTGAACACTAACTACAGGCCTCCTGCTGCAAAGCAAAGTCTTCGACGGCCCCTTCCGACACCCCCGGCCGACCTCAGCAGACTTTCTCACTATATACAACCACGTCACCACATTAGCCTCTTGTCACAGATGAAAACCCTTTTTGTTTCACAAACTTTGAGATCGTATGTATCCGTGGTTTCCCAAAAATGCTAACATTTTATTTTGGCAACTGAACTGTTTGACCTTAAGAAGGAAAATACTACACTTGATTGTAAGTTTGAGAGCAAAGCCACATATCGGTGGACGGCCAAAAAATTATAAGAAGGGAATTAAAAATAAGGAATACCAAGAGTGCAGAAAAACCTGACGGGGCAGATTTTTCAACTATGGGTCTGCTTCCCATTAAACCAGAGGCGAGCTCAGCCACAGCGCTACGAGCACTCTGGTCACGGAGGCAGGCAGCTCGACCACAGGACGGATGATAGAACATACTCCAAATACTACACATAGCACATGTTGACATACAGGAACAATTAGCAGAGTGCGGTAGACCAGGCATCTTTCTTTTGTTTTCTTTTTTGGTTTATTGTGTACGTTGCTCTGTAGGCCAGTCAAAGGTGTAGAGAGTGCAGATGGTTTTAATATTTACTGTATTCTAAGAAAGCCAAGTATTCTTGACTACACTTCTTTGCAAACTGCTTTTTTTTGCACAATCCTTTATTTGAACAATAAACAAAAATAGAATGCTGGAGGCTTAAAATTAAAAGACAGAATAGATTTGTTTTTTTAAGTCAATATCCCAACAATTCCCAGCGGACGATAGTGTTAGCACATTTTTGAAAAGCGACATCGTTGAAGCATTTTACCAGCACATTTCCTTGACTAGCCACATGAGACTGAAATAAAACTGTACAACAGAAAGCTCAAGTTGTCTGTTTGAAAGTCCCAACATCCAAACATTCTGCAAAGGGGGGAAATATGCAAATCAATGATGTTACAATTTGCACAGAAATGAGTACAAAGCACAACTGAACCGTCATCAATGCAAGAAGATGTAATGACTGTCTTAACAGCGTGCCTCCGTTTCCTGTGTGGAATGAGTCGTGGGATGTGATGGTGATGAGATGTGGCATCAAGACCTCAGATGGAGAAAAGCAAAGTACATTGGTTGTTTTTTAACATATTGCAGGAGACACAGAACCAATGTGATGGTGTCCTTTGGTTTACCTGGGAAAGGTTTCTCACTTTGAAACCCACAAGTTAATTGAGAATATGCAACAAAGTTCATTTCATTTTTAAATTAATTAAGTTTTCAAACATAGCCAACATTTTCATATAATAAAAGGGACTCAATCAAATCAGTGTCACTGAATTTATAATAAGAAAAGGGATGTGTGGAATTAATTGAAATGCTTGCCCATTCAGTTAAGTTTGTTTGCACTCCACACCGTTCCTCTGATTTGAATCATTAACAGGTTAATTACCACCTTCAGTCAGGGGCCGACTCTCACCGCCGTACCTTCTTTCAATTGATGGGCAGGTGAGAGAAAGTTAAGTCTGTATGAGATCTTTTTTTTAAATTTAAATTCAAGTACACATGCCTTAGATCATGTGGAAACAACTTTGCTTTAAGTGTTAATACTGCAATTCTGTGTTTGGAATGAAATGGGTCTTAAGCAAGTGAGAGAAAATGACAAAATAGAAATAAATATCAAGCAAAGAACTAGATCAATTTTATTCATTGTTGTGCTTTCGCCTGTGTAATTTCTTTTCAAACACCAATTCAAATGCAAGCATATTTCAGAAGGGAGCACGAGCATGGGACATCCAATAAATGATCAACGACAAAAAAAACAAAAAAACTAACATCTTTTAGTAGTTCAAACAAACAAAAATCATCACAATCAATGAATGATCCAAAATCAATATCTTCAACAAAAGCAAACACCATCTCCTTTTTGTGGACATGTCCAAGGTGATTTATGTAGAACTCAGAACGGGTGTAGTCCCACTTCCCCTCAACACTTAGTTTCCCTCAACTAAGAGGCGATGCTGAGCCACAAAAGAGTATGTAGAGGTGTCAGGTACACTTCCCAACACATCACACTTGCTGCTGCTGCCTGATAAGAGTTAGACACGTACACTGAGTGGAAAAACGTCACAGATTGAACCTAAGGCAGCCCCCGCTTTCAGCTGAGTTGGGGGTTAGATGGGTGGTGTGGCTCAAAACTACACTGATAAAGCCACCTATAACACAGGTGGAACCTTCAGACATGTAAAGACAAAAAAATGAATGGATCAAGAAGGAAATGTACAAAGTAAACAAGGGCAGGTTTTGCAGTGGAATCTGTCTTGATTGGTTGCCGTCTCTCCAGTGCAAGAACTGAGTCTAAAAACTAGCACAGTCCTTTAGGACTCAAACAAGTTTTTCCTCAGCTAGATTTCATTTTTATATCTTTTTTTTTTTTTTTTTTACATTTTAGTCTAAATATTTGCAAATACGCATTTGCCTGTCATCATAACCATCGATCAGTTTATACTTTGTGCACAGAAGCTCATTTGTTATCACTTAAATTCTAAAGCGCATTAATAATGTGTTTAGTCGCTCTGAATCTAAACCCAGATACCATAACAAGGTTCTCTCTAACAAGGAGGTTCAGTTCTTACTCAATGTACCACCCAACCTTTTTCCTGTTTTTAATGGCTCAAGTTGTACCAAGCTTTAAAAGCATTATAAAAGTAAGGAAATGAAGGAAGAGGACTTGGTGTTGGTGGCAGAAAAAGAACGTCTGGCCTTCGGAGGAGAGACTTGTGATAATGCTGGTGCTGGGCCTTTTCAATGCACTAGGGCAAATCCAAATAGGCTTTTTAACTGCTGCAAATTCATTAGGCCAACAGTTCCCCTTACTTAAAGGCAAACACTGATATTTGTCATTTCCTTAAAAATGGTAATTGAAACCAGAGAGTCCACTTGCAGCCTGTGGTACATGTAGATAGTTCTTCCTTTGTGAATCCACTGTTCACTATCTGAGCCAAGCTGTGGGCTCAGCCAGAGGTGAGTCTCAGGTCCAAACCTGTAACCCCAATCCCACCTCTGTCTATTCAACAGTCCTTCCTTTGCTGCTTTAAAAGTAAAATGAGAAGAAAAAAAAAAAACACAGCAGTGGTGCACGGAGAAGAGAGAGCAGTCACAGGGAAATCTGTGTGAATGCAACATGTTTCTCTTCTTCCAAGAGACAAGGAAAAGGTGTTGGAAAAGCTGGTTCTCAGGAAAGCAGGGAAAGGAGGGACGAGAAGGAGAATCAACAGAACAAGTTGGGCAGTGTTCCTGTTCATAAGTTTGTGTGTGTTTGTGTCACGTGTAGATGTATTGTCAACAAGTGCATTTTTGCGCATGTGTGTTCTGTGTGTGTTTGTGAATATATGCGGCTTTGCTTGCGTAAATCTTGGCGAGTGTAAAGTGTGTGTCTACAGCAGGTCGACACGGCGGTAGTACAGCAGGTAAGCGGTGCGCTCTGCAGTCTGCTTCACCACCTGGTACTGGTGGATGACCTTCACTGCCTGGTCGTCAATGCGCAGCCAGCCGTTAAGACCAATGTGGAAGACATCCGTGGTGTAATGACCGCCTGTAGCACTGTTCCCATGGTGATAGACAACTGGTGGGGATAAAGAACCATCACAATTCATTCTTGATTTCAAACTGTGACCAGTTAAAGCAGAACAATACAGTGCATATAAACACAGAGTTAAAAGTTTTACTTTTAGGGTTAATTCACAATTTTACATTTTCAATTATAGTCACAGTCATGGCAAGATGCTCAGCATTATAAAACATCTATTGATAATTAGCACTCTTTTCATACAGCACACACTCACACTTTCAGCCAATGCAGTCCTGATGCTATTACAGTGATACTTGGTGAAACACTTGAGCCCTTCAAGCCGATATATTATAACAATTAAAAAACGAAACCCACCTGCAAAGAGCCTGTAAGTTCTTTGGCCTTTCACAACTTTGCTCCGAACTCCAGAGGACAAGAGATCTGAAATGAAGTCATGATAAAAAAGGTACAAATTCACTGATTAGACCGAGATATATGCAACATGCAACCATGTGGCCTGTTCATATTTCACAGTTCAAGAGGCATCATTACAAATAGAGCTGTCATTTAGCATACATGTTTAAGCAAACTAAAACTTAGTGAATAAAAGCTCACTGTACTGTGTTGTGTAAAAGCAGGCTTTTCTCTGTCTGTAATACAGTCCGGAATTTTCATGCGTCACTCCCTAACTGAGCAGATCAATCATTTTTCCTTAGAAAGAGTCTTTCTTTTTGAATATCGTAGAGACTAATAATTCACTTTGGAACCATCTTTGCAGAAGGTAAATCGTACTGATGTCACCATTTTATTTGGCCAAATCATGAACAGAAGGATTTAACTAATGTACATAATCTTAAATTCCTATGTGCAGGCATTGAGGTCAATGTCCACTAGAGTTTGTTGGCTAACTTAAACACCCGGAATGCTCGGGAGGTCGCAGCTCCATACCTTTGCTAATTTCCAAATCAACGGGGTATTCAATATTCTTGATCAGTTTCTGACAGCCCCCAGTCTTTTCAAAGACAAATCTCTTGAGATGGAGCACGAGCACAGGAGGCAGCTCTTCCAGAGTCACCCTCCGACTGATCTCAATCTGAAAGGACAAAGACACGAAAGACAAACATTTACTTCTAACTGCAGACTTGACATAAAAGCCAATGAAAGGCTGTGACATAAGACGACAAATCAAGTACAGAGCAAAAGATAACATTTCTAGGAAAACAAAACAGCTTGTCGAGAACTTAAAAGGAATGATGTATAATTCACTCCGTTTTATGGCTTTTAGAAGGAACAAGAGTCAGGTTGTTGACCAAAGCCTGGCTTGAAAATGGCAAAGAGCTGACCAACAGGTTTATCTACAGCACGAAACTGAAAGAGTAAAAAGATGCCCACCACATAGCTGTTGAGCAGATGTTCCCTGCACCCAGTTGTTCCAGGAAAACAGGCTTAACACTCACAGACTGGAGACAAGTATTTTTAGCCGCAATTTTGGGGACTTCAAAATCACATCCAGAGAACGTATTTGATGAATTAAGGATGTTCACCTTATTTACTCTTTGGCCAACATAACTGTTCATCTGAGTGGTGATACACCCGAGCACAAGCTAAAACAGTTCAATGGATGTGCTAAATTATCTTAATATTGAAGCACATTTTACAGATAAAATGTAATAGCATTACTGAAAAATATCCAAAGAGGAAAGAACATGGGAAAAAGCACGACCCTTAAGGGCTGTAGGAGTTTGTTATTTGACCCCAGATGTGAGCATTCAAGACAATTGTTGCATACCTCCTGCTTGGTCTTGGAAGTGTAGCCCTGGACCGACTCTCGTGCCACCAGGGTTTCTAGAGCCTCCTGGACAGTGCGGATCTTTTCCGACTGGATGTCCAGCTGCAGGGTAAAGAAGGGCTGCAGTGTGGCTGACTCCTTAGAGTTCTGTTGATACACCACCGACCTGACGAACAATCAACACAACAGGTAAGATATCCTGAGATACACCAATAAGACATGAAGAAACAGGTCTTGTTCCACAATCCTGAATTTGCCGTTTACTACTTGGTGGCAGTGACCAATAAACTATCAAAAGTAATTCAGTTATACATATAGCTCCTCAAGATAAAATGTTTGACGTTGGGAAAATCACATTTGAAGTGAAATAAAGCTGAAACTGATTGACACGATGAATTTGGACT
This sequence comes from Macroramphosus scolopax, assembly GCA_901007825.1. Lineage (NCBI taxonomy): Eukaryota > Metazoa > Chordata > Actinopteri > Syngnathiformes > Centriscidae > Macroramphosus > Macroramphosus scolopax. Next base: position 10,291 of record CAAKHC010005054.1, on the reverse strand, counting down.
GCTGCAGGACAGTCGGAGAAAAAGGCTGTTTTTGCACATTAAACCAATAATACGTATTCTAGTAGCCACCCAAAATAAAGGAACCTGGAAATGGTCATAATATGCTCATCTTTAGCTATTAAAAGAATAGTAATATTTCAAGATCTGACCGAGAAAGTTAAAGAGAAAATAGCAGTACACATCCTCGCTGCTCCAGACGGGCAAATGTAAATTGGGGAGATTCAGTGATAGTGATTTCCCAACAAAAAACAAATACCGTACTTTTCGCACTATAAGACGCACCTGATTATAAGCCGCAGAAGCTAAATTGAATGATTTGTACATATATAAGCCGCACCGGACTATAAGCCGCGTTTTTTTTTAATGTTTAATTACCGTTATTAACGTTTGTTATAGGGAGTGTTGTAGCCAACACCCCTCCAGTGATGGTATGACCCAGCAGCATTGTGTGT